>CAMQGK010000224.1:4360000-4605000 GCA_947000775.1 Pterois miles | reverse complement strand
CTCACTTCTTTGTTTTAAAAGAACGACACCTTAGAGATGAACACATTGCATTATATAAGACACACACATTAGCGCATAAATACACATGCAAAGTAAGCTATCGCAGTATTTAGCATGCAGTATGTTTGTGTGTGTAAAAGTGTGTGTGAGCTTTAGAAGAGTTATCACAAGAGTAGACGATGTTGTATGAGAACAGCTGTTAAACCACCTTTCGCCTCCACCCTCATCTTCATCTCTCTCCCTCCTGCGGTCCGGCTGTATATCACCGGTGACACCCATTCGCGTGACATTAACATGCATTGTGATTGATGTTCATTTCAGCCAAAAAAAAAAAAAAACTGAGTGCGTGCACCTTATTTGCGGTATCATGTGGGTTCTTCTTTTTGGTGCATTTGTGTGCGGGCAGAGGTGAGTGTTGCTTCAACGCACAAGCCAGGCGGCTTAGCGTTGCACTGCTGGGCATCTAGACAGTACCATCTGGGTCCTGGATGATACTGAAGGTAACACACACACACACACATACACTCACCTTTCTGAACAACATGGTAAAGAAAAAACAAGAACACAGCACGCCCACATGGTAGCCTGGTGTTTTTACGACTCATGTCCCCAGAAGGTGATGAACACTGTTCTGTATAGTTGGTTTAAGTTGAATATTCTGTTACGAGCAGCAACCCCTATGGATACAGGCGGTATCCAAAACCACATACTGTACTAGTAGTACGTACACTAAAGCCTTGTGTTTGTTCTTCATTGTCTTGAAGGTTCATGTTTTCCTCCTCACCTTTAATGATAAAATCTACAATTAATGTGTTAGTACCCAGTTTCCAATTCTCATTTTATCTTGCTAAATGTAGAGTAGGTATGGGTAGGCAGACAAGCTAGTGGACAAAAAGGGAGAGTCAACCCCACTACTGTCTGGTGTTTGTTTCCTATCAGCGAGTCACAGCTCTTATCAGAAACATGAGTCCCACAGAAGATTCATAACTGTATTACATACAGCTCACACACACAGCTGTCTGGATTTATCTGAGCACAGCTTCAAATATCAACCTACTATTTCATTTCACTATCAATAGATAAATATCACGCCTGCCTGAAAATACTGTAATTATAAGGGAGGTGGTGTTTTTGTCTCTCCACCTTTTTCCATATTGAAACATGGTCTGACTTTTTCTCAGAGATAAGCTCGGGGGCCCTTTCAGACATCTCAAAATGCAGCATCTTAGACTCTGCCAGTGATAGTAGAGAATTCAGTATCTGGCCTGATGGTGATTTTATACACTTGTTTTAAATAAAACCAACCAACTGAAGTTCCTGAAAGCACATCACAGAATTACAAAGTCAAAAACACACAGGAGGCAAGAATCTACATTATATTTGCTTCATACCCTGTCTCCTCTCACGGTATAATCAAATGTAGTGGGATTTTTCTTTTCCAACTTTTGAAGATCAGTGTGTGTGTGTGTGTGTGTGTGTGTGTGTGTGTGTGTGTGTGTGTGTGTGTGTGTGTGTGTGTAACAGACAGAGATAAGGAAAGGGAGACTAACAAAACAAAGTCGGGAGGCTCTGGCACATTTTTGTCTAATGTGGTAAGAAATGTTATTTTCAGTATCGAGCATCATTCCAGAGTCAGAACCATAAAAAGTAATAAATAATTAACAACAACAGGCACAATATAAGAAATTACATGTTAAACAAAGGCCGAACAGATGGTCTACCTGCTTCTTAAAGACGTATAGGGAGTCTTGAGAGTCCTGTCATGTTAATTCGAAGGAGCATAGTTACGCAAATCACGTCGGAAAGGTATGTTGGAAATCAGCATTGATGAAAAGAGTAATGCCTGCACACTTAACCCCAAACCATAACGTTATTTAAACATTCAATAACTGATCTTTTTGGCCACTCGTGGGCAGCTGAAACAAGTTGGAAGCACAAAAGTGACATATCATCAGGTTGTAACTGCTTGTAACACAACATACAAGTCCATCGGTTACATTTACATATTCAGCATTAACAGAGCAACATTATCATTCATTCAGGGTCATTTACATGTTTCTGGCGACCTGGTGAATTTAAGCCCAATATTCTCTCTCTTCTAGGTCTGGTTTTGGTCTCTACCAACTCCAGAGGGAAATATCTTTCTCTTTCGCTAAATGTACCACTATGCTCTCCAGCTAATCGATGACTTTGTCTATCTGCTACACAATGAGAGTAAAGCTGTTGGCTGGAGCGCTAAACGACGAGCTGAAATTCACCGTAAAGCTCCGTAACTCCGAATATAGCTGCAGATTCAGGTGACAGTTCTCTGTAGGTTCAACACAACAAGTGCCCCCTTTTACATAGTTAAATTTATTTATTACACAGCGTTGTTGAATACTCGATTCTGATGGGCTAATCACAGTGTTTGCAGTCTGTTATTTCTTTATAACAGGCCGTTGCTATGGGCACAGTTCAGATGTCAGACCATTTTGGGTAAAAGTATTGATTTCTTAAGTAAGTAGACCTTTAATAAGCAGGATAAGGTACAGCGATCTGGTCATTGTTGTGAAAGAAAGGCCAGGGTCCACTGATGTGCCACATTGCCCTGTCAGGGTTTCTTTCTCAATAATGACCGGCTCGTTGGGAATTAGCCCTTACATAAACAACGTGGCGATCCCAACTGGATCTTCATCAGGTCAAAATGACATTTCTCATGTTATTTTGGTTTATATTCAGCTGTGCAGGCATTTCTCTTTTCATCTTCCAGAGATAGATGACTGTCTGAATCACTAATATAGATGGTGCCTGATCAAACAGAGCTCTGAAATCAAGATGGTTGGTAGGATAGCGCATTTATACGACCTTTGAAAAACATTACGTATCTTCCTAAGGCAGCTGTAAAGACTTAGACTTACTGTAGAGACTTACAGTGACCCAAGTGGGACAAAATCAATGCATAGATACACATTAATGTCTCAGTTTAAAAAAAATGGGCCTGAGTTTGGCAACATTCCCCTTATGGGAATAAATAAAAACAAATCAAACTTGTACTGGTCTATAAATTCAAGCCTTGAGCATCAGTACGTCTTTGAATATACCGCTGTGCCACAAATTACAACACAAAGACAAACAGACAGATTAACATAATAAAATACAAGTAAAGACACAGACAGAAAAACCCAGACACCAAAATCTCAGCAACATGGTTCTTTCTTGGTGTTTTCCTCCAATATATACAAGATGAAGGAGTACACTTGACCTTGCATGTGTTTTTAGTTTGGCTTATTTCCTCTCGTCCCTCCCTCCCCTTGCCATCCCTGGGGCGAGGTCTGGCCCCATGCACCTCCACTTTAAAATGACCCTCCGCCACAGTGTACCCCTTCCCCCCCCCCCCCCCCCAATTGGTAAGTGTTTGTGTGTGTGTCTTCAAAGTCAAGTGCATTATTGTGTGCAGAATTAATGATAATCCTCCATTCTGCTCCTGTGCTGCATAAGCCCCTAGAGCCCCTCTTTACCTTTTACCTCCACAACAACGCACGTCTCGCTGAGCCCCGTCTTACCCCTATGGTTTTACCTAAATACCTGCCCAGATGCACTAAAGACAGACAGCTCAGACAGACAGGGAGGGTGAGGGGGGGTCAGTTGGAACCAGCTGGACAGAGCAGAAGTAATGAAAGACTTCTTCAAATCGGCAGCGGCTTTGGAGTCTCCCTGCACAGCGGTGCAGCTCTCCGGGTCTCTGCATGTATATCCACACACACTCCTGCTTGGATTAAACTCCTTTTCTCACTTTACTGCCCTTCCTCCCTCCTTTCTATTGACCTTCCCCATCTCTTCCTCGAATTTTACAGCTTATCACTCAAATGCTGAGCTTCTAAACTGTAGGACCACCATCTCTCATTTAAAGCCCGCGATTCTAAACAGATGTCATTCGCTTGCACAACAGCGAGCGTAGCTGTGCGTTTGGACATGGGAAGCTGAAGTGAGGGTTCACACTGGATTCTGCAGGGACGAGAATACTGCACCTCTGTAGTAATCACAATGGCCCCGGTCCAACCATAATACTGATCCCCTGGACTCCAACCTCACCCACACATGCATATATAGGCCTACTGTACATGCAGACACTCAAGCATGCACGCTCAAAAAGCACTCAGGTAATCATTTCCATATTTATTTTCTTTGCGTTCATATTCCTCTCCCCTTCAGTGTTTTCATAAAAACAATGCCAAGCCTCTCAAAGCGGGTTAAATAAGTGATTTTTTGGAAATCCCATTTGAAGGGCCCCGCTCAAAGTGTGGTGGTGGGCGTCTGTCTGTACCGTGTCGGGGATTAAACGGGAAGTTGCTGCCAAAAACTCAATGAGACCCTGGACTCTCCCAATCTGGTGTGGCTGTGGTTTCACCCCAGTAAAAGGCTCATTTTGATTCATTTGCTGTACAAATGATTAAACATATTGGATCCAAGTATTAGCACAAATAGCATACTCAATCCATCAACTGTCACAAATCACCACCTTAAAAAGAGCCAGACCCCGGCTGTAAGCCAGCTTTCAGACATAAAGCCTTGTTGGAGTCTTTTCATAATTTATCAAACCCCATCTAATTAAACATGATCCCCACTGGTTTGTGCACGCCACAGGCCAGTTAAGTCAAATCTATTTGAGACTTTGGGGGGGGGGAATTAAACGCCACATACATAAGTGTGCATGAGGTTTCTAACCCTTACTTACAATGCAGTAAACTCAGCAAGACGTCTTGAATTTAGGACGAGATGAAACCAGACGGGAAATATGCGTCACAGTCAGTTCGAGGGCACACGGGGCGAGGAGACGTGAGTTCATACAGAGCCAGCACGCCGAGCCACTTTAATTGTTAGTGTGAACAATAAAACCCCACTAATACCAGCTAAATCCTGTTTATATTAAATATGTGAGGTGTTTCTTTTATGGCATATGGAGAACTGGTTCCAATCATCTTTGAAAAAAAATAAATAAATAAAGTCTGTGGAATGCACCTGTAAATTTAATTGAGTGAAAGCCTTTTAATAAGCATCGTCCACACTGCCCTCTTCAGGGGAACTGAGGAGATGACGCGTAAGGTGGAAAAAAGTGGAAATGAGGAATGAGTGAGATTAGATAAGATTGCATGATTTGGTCCTCATCTTGCCTTGGTGATTTTGAGGGCATGATTTATTCTTGGGCGTAATGAGCTCTTGATTTCTTCACCCTGTGGCTGTATTTAATACCTGCTTGTTTGTCAGTGTAGCCTGTCTGTCTGTTGTGTTTGGACTCACTGAGCTACTGTGCCCCCCCCCTTCTGCTCTCCATAACAAGAACCAGGTGCACTCTTACAGTCATCAAACACACACATACACACACACACTGAGTGGCCCTAACTGCAGCTATAGGACTGTCTGGTGTTCAGTAATGAGATATGTTGGTGGCAGAGGTGTTAAAAGTTCCTC
Source organism: Pterois miles (assembly GCA_947000775.1). Taxonomy (NCBI): domain Eukaryota; kingdom Metazoa; phylum Chordata; class Actinopteri; order Perciformes; family Scorpaenidae; genus Pterois; species Pterois miles. The sequence continues at coordinate 4,599,552 of CAMQGK010000224.1, read as the reverse complement.
TGGGCTGCTGCAAAGGCAGCAGAGGGACCACCACCTTGGTGCTAAGCTGCTGCTCATTTTCTGATCACTCAATACATGTGCCGTCACACTGGAGGTAGACCGCATTAAACCTGCAGTAAGCAGCCGGTTTTTGGCAGCATTGGGCAAAAAAAAAAATCCAGATTAACCTTTCAGCATTTTGTAATTCAAGCGTTCTGAGAAAACTAGATTTCTGCACCTCCTCATGGCTCTGTTATTTGGATTTTAAAAATCTAGCCCATGATGGGATTTTTTGGCCAATCACAGGTCTTTTCAGAGAGAGAGAGAGAGAGAGAGAGAGAGAGAGAGAGAGAGAGAGAGAGAGAGAGAGAGAGAGAGCATTTCTATTGGCTGTTCATTCAATGGATGCAGCTGTCAGTCACTTGTGAACTCCGATCAAACACTCAAATTAGGCAGCTCTAATCAAATATGAATCAATATTCTGTTACTGTAATGTCTATTTAAGATAAGATAAGATAAGATAAGATGAACCTTTATTAATCCCCGGAGGGAAATTCGAAATTCTCACCTCGGATGTTTTCAGAAACATCGCGTAGTTACTGTTTAGCTGTAAAATGAGAAAGTTTGCTCCGGCTGGTGGGCGGTGCTTGGTATTTCCTCAACAGATCTCAACATGGCTGCCAGGTCACAGCTAAACAGTCACTACAAGATGTTTCTGAAAACATTTGAGAGAAATAGTCATTACATTTTAACCATTTAATCGGAGCTTTTTTCTCAGATTACCTGTCTAATGCACTACTGTCAGGATATAGTGAGCCGTTTTATAAAAATTACTTTTTTAAAATCACTTTTATGCTCCATTTCTAACTACTGCTGCTTTAACAGACATGCATTCAAACACGCATACTTAGAAGCAGGTAAACACAAAGCACGCACACACACACACACACACACACACACACACACACAGCATTGTGGTGACCCTGCACATAATCATCTCTCTCCTCGGGCCACGTTGGGCTGTATACTGTTGGTCACGCTCTGGCCCAGAAGGGCCGTTCAGGCTGTCGTCTTTCATCACCCATCTCCACGGCAACTATGCTCTAAGTCACCGTGACAACGAATTCCACCTGGGCCTGTGACACTTGCCTTCCTCCGAGCTCAACATTCAATCACATCTCCCTATCTGCTCCACGGCCTCCAGTCTTTATAACTATGTCACATGTTGTCTAATCGGCCTCCCTGCCTCCGTCCCCCGCTCAATCACTCACACACTCCCCGTGAACCCCGCTTCTGTTGGTTGTTCTCGTACCGATCTGATGTTCTGCATGGCCAGATTGACCTGTCAGGGGGCCCTGGGACAGAAATGAGCTGGGGAGAGGCCCTCTTACTGCCAACTCTCTGCATTAACATACACAAGTACCCATCAAGTACAGTGCAGACACAAGAATACATGTCATATTTTAACCCTATATTTGCCTGTAGCCTCAGAAACAAACTAGTACTCCTATATGGCGAATTATCAGGCCCCAGGTTTACTGGGAGTGTGTGTCCATTTGTGTAATTTCATCAAACCCAACCTAATTTGGTAATATATGCCATTTAAACATACAGTCAACTGAAATCATTTTAAAAACAGGATTTTTACAAAGCTATATTGTGGCCCCTTTTCAAGAAAGGACCCCCAGATAATGCAAGACCACACCTCAAAGTCCATTACCTAAGAGGATAATGTGATTCGGTGGTGCATAATCCTATTAAATCTGCAATTAATTACAATTTTCACAGACAAATTGGCACACAATGAAACTGGAACATGTGGGGCCCCCAAGGGTCTGCTGGGGTTTGGCTGCCCTGCTTGACTGGATGGAAAGAAACTGTATTCATATGGTTTTGGAGACGGGGATGAATGATACTGAAGACTTATTTCACACTGGACCCTGTGTTCATGCTACGGGACCTAATGGATGTACTAACCCAAAGGTCTCTGCTGCCCTCACGTGGTTTCTCTGAGGAGGAGCTGGCAGTTCATTCAGACCGTCAGTCTGTTTAGAAAAGATTTAGATTTACAGTCTAGGTTAGTTTTACCAGTGCTCCAGGTGATTTTAACAAAACTGTTGTTATCATTGGGCGGATAAATCTTTATGTAGTGGCAATTTTTCGGGAAAATCTAAATCAGAGGACCACTGATGTACCATGGGTATGTGGCTTACACGGGCAAACGAGTCCATTGTGCAAAAGCACAAAGACAACAGATGTCACTGCCTCTCTTGTTCTGGTAAAAAAAAAAAAAAAAAAAAAAAACATAAGCCCACCCAGGTGCATTCTGGTCCTACCTGCCTACGTACCTCTCTGTATATAACTGCGGGTGCCCACAGTTTCACCCAGTTTATGAACAAAAAAAACTAAAAATAGGCTACTTAACAAGAAAACAGTTCAACTAAATAAATAATATGAAATGAAAACACTACCAAAAATTGAATCTACTGTAAATAAACATCTAGAATAATAAATCAAACAATACACATTATTATTAGTAAAACAACTAAATACTAACAACAAATAAATAGCTCCTACACTATACATACAATAAAACTTTATTCTGTAAAGCCCAGGGATATATAAGGCTTGGTAAAACTGATGCAATATTTATTGTCTAATTTGTCCCTTTGACACCACCCCCTTACAAATAGAACTGGATTATGCAATGCAATTTCTTAGCTTTCAGTACAGTTTTTATGAGTATGCACCAGGCAGTGGTATTTTATATCCATCATACTTTGGTTTGGGTTTATGGAACGACAGTCTACACCCACAAGATAGACACAAGCAGTTCACTGAACCATGATTCTGTCTGTTTCCTTTTAATCAAAACCATGAAGCTGATCATTTGCAACACTATGGCTTTCCCCAAGGCCATTAAGAAATATATTTACATAAATAACACTTCTCAGAGACAACCAGTCACATGTACTGTATATACATAATACATCAGCCAATGGGGTGTTTACACATGGGCATTAATGAATGGTGTGGTCATGTGACCATCAGCCCACATGACCTAATATATAGATACTGTCAGGGAAAGGCATACACTAGGCCAGAGGTTCCCAAACTTTCATACCACGTACCCATAAATTGACACATATTAGACCACAGACTCCCATTTGATAATACTTGTCTTAGATTCCCCCATCTGATAGGATTTTTGCTTTTTAGGGCTGCAGTTTTACAGATCTGTCGACAAAACTGTATGTTAGTCAACAAGAATTTCTTTGGTCCAGGACAGCCCTGTTACTTTTAGATTAGGGCTGTCAACGCTAACATGATAATGCGTTAATGCAACACTTTAACGCCACTAATTTCTTTGATGCAATCAACCTTTTGGATGTTGCAGCAAGCTCAAGTGAAGATACTGGCATCATACAAAACTAGCAAACCTAAGGAATCAGCCACGTCATACGAGCTTGTCGTGAAGGAGGTTAAGTAACGCTCCAAACTTACGCTAAATTTTGGTGAGGAAAGACCGTCATGGCCATTTTCAAAGGGGCCCCTTGAACTCTGACCTCAAGATATATGAATGTAAATGGGTTCTCTGGGTACCCACGAGTCTCCCCTTTACAGACATGCCCACTTTATAATAATCACATGCAGTTTGAGGCAAGTCATAGTCAAGTCAGCACACTGACACTGACAGCTGTTGTTGCCTGTCAGGCTGCAGTTTGCCATGTTATGATTTGAGCATATTTTTTATGCTAAATGCAGTACCTGTGAGGGTTTCTGGACAATAGTGTTACTGATTTGTGTGGTTATTGATGGTCAGTAATAAATATAGACATACATTTGCATAAAGCAGCATATTTGTGCACTCCCGTGTTGTTAAGAGTATCAAATACTTGACAAGTCTCCCTTTTAGAAAAATTTTGAACTAATTAATTATGGACAAGAATGCAATTAAACATTTTAATCAATTGGCAGCCCTAATTTAGACCTTTTAGTACAGAAAGTGTGTTAAGCCATGACCCAAAATAGTCATACATTCTGTCAATGTGCTACTTATGGATGGAAATGTAGTGAAAATAAATGATTTTCCTATTTGCTGGGGACCCCCTGGGACCCTCTCAGTGACCCATGGGAGTCCCCAGATCACATTTTGACCACTTGTACCCACGATCTAGCTCTTTCGGTCGTGACCCAAGTATAAATACTATGTAAATAATAATTATTATTATATGGTAAATCACATTAGGCGATAAGGCCCTCATAAGATACATATAATATGAGGGTCATAGTTACAGAGATACACAGAAAGTGTGTGGGTGTAGTTTTCTCTGTGAGATCATGTTCAGGGCAAAAATCACCAATGTATAAATACTATATAAATAATATAGATAATCATTATTATTATTATTAGTAGTAGTAGTAGTAGCATTATACGGTCAATGGCAGTTGTAATAAGGCCCTACAGTATGAGGGTCATAGTTACAGAGAGACACAGACATGTGGGAGGTAGTTTTCTCTGAGACCATGTTCAGGGCAGAACTGACCCATGTATAAATATTATATAAATAATACAGATAATCATCATCGTCATCATAATAATAATAATAATAATAATAATAATAATAATAATAATAATTATTATTATTATTATTATTATTATACGGTCAATGGCAGTTGTAGTAAGGCCCTAATTAGACATTAGGTATGAGGATCATGGTCCCAGAGAGTCACAGTTGTGGGAGGGAGGTTTCTCTGTGAGACCACGTTCAGGGCAGAACTAACCCATGATCCCGGGGCCTGTAGCGCCTCTAGCGGTGGGCTGAGAGAGGACCGCTGAGCGCCGCAGCTGTGAACCGTCCACAGCCGCTTCCTGTCACACAGAGGGAGAGAGAGGGGGGAAGGACACAGAATGGCGACCGTGCAGTGCTGCAAATGCACGGCCGAAAGGAAAGGGTTTCGGCGGGAACTTGATTCTTGGCGTCACAAACTGATACACTGCGTTGGTATGATCCATTTGCAGTTTCATATTTTTGTAAAAAAAAAAACAAAAAACAAACGAGCTTCAACGTGATTTCGTCCGGTTGCTGCGGGATCGCTACCCATAGCTATGTTAGATTGCTAGCTAATGCTAGCTAATAGCTAGCTAGTAGCTCGGCTCCATAGGTGGCCGGCGTTAGCGGTTAAAATAAGCTGGCAGGCTAATATTTACCAGCTGGCTAGCCCTTCGAGTTGGCTCCTTTTCTTTGTCCATCTGAGCTAGCTTGCTGCCGGTGCTAGCTCTGTCAGCTTGTGTTATATGACTGAGATGCCATCGATCGTGTAGCATCAAGGCGTTTCGTGTGTTTTGTAGCTAAGTGGTGGTTACAACGTTAGCTAAAATTGTTTATTGACATATATGTTGGCCATGCTAATGCCCTGCTAACATGCTATGCTAACATGAAGGCTGTTGATGTTATTTGGGGGAGGGGATTGTTTCCATGTTAGGGCTGCTAATGTCAGTGCAATATGAGAAAAGCGTACATTTCAGTGGTGTCGGGTGACGTTTTTCCTCGTAGTTTGCTATTTTGATCACAGTATTTTTTTCTATTATGTTGCAATAGCCGGTAACTTAAAGCTAACGTTAGCCTCTGCTTTGTAACGTTTAAGCACAGTGACATTAAACTCAGAATGCAAAAAACTAGAAAAAAACCTTGAGTATTAATCTTACTACTATTCACGAGTCATATTTATTGTTTGTGTTGTTTAAAAAGTGATTATATGGAGTCTAAACGTAGCAGGTGTTGGTGACAGCTGGCTATAACTGAGCACGTAGCTGTCTTTTATTGCCGTCAAACTGGTTTAGTTTGGTACCCGCATAAAAATGGGTACAACATGCATACAATACCAAAATGGGAAGCAGTGTAAGCATTCATATCTATTTCATGTCAGGACTGAAGGATCGTTTCTGTTTATTTTGTCTTGCAGGGTTTGAAAGCATTCTGGAGGGAATCTATGGCCCACTGCTGCTAAGGGACCTCAACTTATTTGATGGTGGGTTTTTGTGTGTTGATTAAAACAAATCTTGATCACGTTGTGTAATCAGTCATATTTTATAGTTACTTTTTTTCCCCAACAACAAAGATTACTTGACCCAAACCAGTAATGCAGTAGTCTGTCTCTCAATTAGGGCTGCACTATTATGGTCAAAATGATGGTCACGATTATTTTTATTAATATTGAGATCTTGAATACTGATTTTAGCAACAAAATATTTTTATTACACTTTCACTTCCATGCTGTGCTGCAATCCATTTCAATGTTCACATTAGGACTGCACCATATTGGGAAAAAAAAATGACATTGAAATCTTTTTTTCTGCTATATATATTGCAAAATGAAAACACACAGGAATCGTCACCCTGCCCTTTTGTTAGCTGCATTTAATCTTAAATGCTTCAATCTGACATACTTGGAGAGCACAATTAGAGCCAGATAATCAGTTTTATGCTCACAATTTAATCACATTAGTTGTACAGATAGTATCTATACTTAAAAGTGAAGCCTAAACATTTTGATCACCAGCTGGTGGAAGTGTTTGATTTGATATGCAGCAGAATTTTGTATGAACAGAATACACATTTTAAACATCAGTATCTCAAGTGATCATGTTAGTTTAATTGTAAGAAGCCAAAATTGGCTTTTTTTTAAAGGCTGATAAATTTTTCCCAAACATCTGGACTCTGAAGTTTTTTGCCACCATCACCGTGATCAGAGCAAATTGTGCATTTGTTGTAGAGTATTTCAGACATAGATTGAGACACACTTGGTTTGCTAGTGAGTATTTATGGCAGTAGGATGTTGTATGTGGGATTGAGTCACTGTAAACACATTCAGTAAGGTGTGGAACATTTAGGTTTCCTGTTTGACGGGTGTATGATATTACCCTTGGACTCACAAGTACAGACTGGTGATATATTCCTATATACAGTGATTCATTTAATCTTTTTCATTTATCTATGAAATCTATATAATTATGGACCACGCCTCTCATGTGCCCCTCTGAGTGAAAACTAAACAACTTGGATTATTAAAGATAAAGTAGCCATTTTTTTGATAGACAGCGACTTCACAGTCCTTGTGACCCTGTGGTAATAGCACAGGCGCTAGTGCTTTAAAGAGTGCTCCTCTGTCATGTAACCGAAAATCTATTTCGATTCAAAGATATCCCTGCATAACCTCTAACCTAGTCTCCTGTTCTTGTGTCCCTGTGTGACCCTTTTCTCACCTATTAAAACCTGTAATCATATACCAACTCCACGTCACCAATGTCCTGAAGGGAAAAAAAACAACAAAAAAAACACGCCACACTCCACTTACCGGTAGTACTTAGTACAGTACTGATGTACAAACTTTGATATTTGTTACGGCTCAAAATTTAAACAACAACCAAGGAAATCTTTCTAAAACAGCTGCAGTGTACAAAAGTTATAAATCAGTTATAAAATATGCCAGTGGCAACTTTGCTACTCATTTAAGAAGGCAACATGGCATCAAAAAAAAAAAAAAAAAAAAGCACCAGCAGTACATGGTCTCCATTTTTTCCTGCTTAAAGATGATAAATTGATAAATTACACAATCAGGTATTTTATTTGCAAGGGCATAAGCCTGGATAGCATTTAATGAAAATGCTGAATTTAGATAGATGAAACACCCAGTCAGCAGTTTTTCTGTGGGGACAGTTTACCATTGTGTGGTAGTAACAGCATTTGGTCCCTAGTAGTTTTCATAATATTACTTCTTGTTACTGCTTATAGCTATGAAGAACTTTAATTTGTCTGCTCTCTTATTTTAAGAACTCTCAGTCAAACGTTGTACCCTCTATTCAGGTACAGATAACGTAAAAATAAATTGTAATTAATATAAAATCTGAAATGAAGTACAAATTGAATCACAGCTATTTTGATCCCTAACATCGGATCATTGCAGCTTTATCCGTTACATCTGACAGGGATAGATATTCACCTCTCTTAGACAGCAGAGCTACCGCGATAGCTCTGCTGTCTCCATTAGCTCGCAGCTTGTTGTCACAGGCCACTCGCAGCCAAAAGACACAGCTTGCTTGACACAATCTGTTGTCCCAGTGCAGTCAGCAGTGCCATTTGGAGTTTAAGTGAGACTAGACAAGAACATAACCGAGTGATGTGATTAGAGACCTGGCAGCCATGATGAATTGCCTGATGGAAACTCAAACACAATGTTTGAGTGACATTTTATTTATTTGTCTGTATATTTTTTTGAGCAGTACTAATCAAATCTAATTTTATACAGTTATTTGTAATAATTAAACTAAAATTTCCCTAGTGTGTTTATAACCGCATGTATTCATGCCACCTAGATGTGGGTACTATAAATAAAAGCATATATTGTCATTGTTTATGTATTTTTATATCTCAATTAAGATTGTGTGTGTATATACATACATACATATACATAGTATATCATAATACATTTTATTGAAATTTAATTGAGAAACCATTCATAGATAAAATAACCACTCCAACCAATCCAGTATTGTTATAATGCAGTCCTGCTCTTTGATTTACAACATTGGCTACGATCATCTGCTAGAACCAGAAATATTAAGAGTAGTTGACATTAGTATAAATCATATAGTGAAAGGTGAGTTTATGATGTGACACAACTGTCTATAGGATTTTCTCAAATGCAAGAGCCTTATAGTGTTACCTGCTGTAAATTACAGCAAATGTTGGCTGTATCAGTTGTCTTGGAGTATATATTGTCTTATTTGGGTTGGACAATATAGACCATAAGACAATAGAAATTTGCCAGCAGCATGTAAAGTGTTCTCTTGGCATACAACTAGGGTGGTGATGCAGTTTGGAAACCACTCCTGCCTCTTGTCAAACTGTATTGTGACCGCAGTAGGGGCTGTTTGATCCTTGATGTGACCTTGTTTATTAATGGCTGGTTATGTGTTATTGTGTCTTTCAGACTGTGAACCTGAAGAGGTGGATGATTGGTCCCCAGAAGCAAGTTGTTCTCAATGTTCATTCTGCAACCTTCCCCTGGACAAACTCAGCAGTGTAAGGATTGTTCTAGTCAAGACAATCCACAAATAGTGGTTGTGTGTTGCTGTTAAGTTAACCTTAGCTGTTGCCAGTTGTAATAGTTTATAATTGTTTGATGTAAGATATAGAATATCTTAGGCTGTACCATATTCACAATAATAAAAACTGTCAGTAAAGTATTGTTTCTCTTTTTTCTTGTAGGATCAAGTACCTGCAGCCACGTCGCCCCTCTCCTCCCCCTCCGATTACTCACCCTGTCAGGCTCCGACCATCTCTGAGAGCAGCCAGTCGGCACACAGGTTCCTCCAAGCTGTGTTTCACAAGAAAGGTGAGTCAGGTGTCAAATCCCATTATATCTATGCAGATAGTTTCTGTCTGCCACATTAATACCATGGAGGTGAATTAAGTTTTGTTTGTTTAAATATTACATTTGATCGATATTTTTTACTCGCAATGTCTTTGTTCGTGGATAATCCAGACCTTGGTCAATGGTTTATTAAAGGACAGTTTATTTGGCAATTTACTTGTCAAGGACACGTAACTGATTATATAGTCTCCTAAAATGTGGTTGGGTCCTTGACGGACTCCCAAAGATTCACCAGAAAATGACCTATTTACCACTGAACTGCTTCCACGGTTGATATGAGTTGACAGTGTGAAATGAAATGTCACTCACTTTAGATCAGGTCAGTGCTAACTCCCATATTTGCAACTCAGCCTTGTAGTTTACAAAGTTGTAGGTAGAAATGGGCTATATGGATGAAATCCTGTATCACAGTGCATGTAATGTATATCACGGTATTGATACATAGAGTGATTTAATGTGTTAAGGAGAGACCCTGTGCTGCCGGCAGACGAGTTGGTTACTGTGATGATGTTTAACTGATAAACAACATTAAGCTTTATAACCAATTACCGCTGTCGGCTAAAGGGTTCAAAAATATTAAGAATTAATTAAAAAGTTGAGAAGAACGCAGAGGAGCAGCCCATCACTTTGAGGAGAATGCTGGTCCACCTTAAGAGAGAGCCGGCACAGATCCAGGAAGTTGGCTCGGGACTTCCAGCTGAGGAGTCGTAGCTTGTAGCCTCGTAACATTTATGCACCAACAAATAAACTGCACACACTGTCTGCTATAGCTACGTTCACAGCTATAACCAACAAACCACACACATACGGTCTGTTGGGAACTTGCTGAAGTTACGCTACAGCAGGCACGAAGCCACCAGCAACACTAGCAGCTGCTAAAGTAGCTCAAACAAGCACCTTGTTTGTCAGACAGTCGCTAAAGTTGAGCCGAGGAGAGAGAGTGTCATTAATCCAGGCAGACACACAGCTGACAACCTCTTAAACTAAACTAAACTAAATGAGCAGTGGAGACTTTTATTGGGAATGTGGCTGCATGTCCAAAACTACATGCAACACTGTGGCTGCTAACACTCCCAGACGGTGAACTGGAGACAGTGAACGCAGCACTGTGGCTGCTACAGTAGCTCTCCTGATGGTGAACTGGAGACAGTGAACGCAGCACTGTGGCTGCTACAGAAACTCTCCTGATGGTGAACTGTTGACTCAGTTGTATGTTGTGCTCATATACTGCAGCTGGTGCACCGCTACATGCGAGGCAGTTAATGGTTAGTAATTAGTTAATAAGGGTTGATTATTGGTTAAGAACATTTTTCAAAATTAGCAGCCCTAAGGGGAATGAATTACAATGCAGAATGTAGGGCTGCACGATTTTGGCCAATCACGATTATTTTTCAGCAATATTTATATCACGATTATCACAATTATTCATTGATTTAGGGACAACATTTTTATTGCACTTTCATACTAAAATAAACAGAGTGCTGTTTTCACTTTTCTGCTGTGCTACATTCCTGCTAATGTACATTTAGGGCTGCACAATGTTGGAAAAAACTGACATTTTTCTGCTTTATATATTCCAGTTTGAAGACATACAGGAATATTGATCTTATCCTTTTGTTAGCTGCATTATAAAGTTAAATTCTTTGATCTGGTGCATTTTGAGAGCAAAATTAGCAACATTAAGAGCTAGATAAACAATTTATGCTCTCAATTAAATCATAAACAAAATTGACTGTACAAATGTTATCTATCCCCAGTGAAGCAAAAACATCTCAATCACCGTCTGGTGGCTGTTAGTTTAGGAAGCGCTTGATTTGATATGCAGTGGAGTTCTCTGTGAGCAGAAGGCACATTTTAAACTTCAGCATCGCAGGCAATTATGTTCAGTTAATTGTGAGAAGCCAAAATCGTGGTCATGATTAATATTTGATAAATTGTGCAGCCGTAATAAGTGTCTGATTTAGTTAGTCGTTCCAAACGTGTTTAGTTCCTCCATGGCTTGTTTTGGTCCACCCTTATCTGAGAGTAAACAAAAAGTACCTCCTGATAAATTGCGCAATAAGAGTGTCCTGTAATTTATGACATTTGTTCCTTTTGCTGCTAACATGTTGAGGCCAGGAGGGATTTCTGTCAGAATGGATTCATAGCCAGAAAAACCTCTGACAATAAAAAATGCCCCAAACTTTCTTCTCTTTTCTTGTCTTTATAAGAGTAACAGAAATCATGCTTGTTAAGTCAAAACACGGTATTTTTCCTAATTCCTATTTTACCTGTGCCTTCTTCATCAGATGTGTCCCTGGGCTGTGATTCCAACATCCCTCTGGTGGCCCAGGAGCTAATGAAGAAGATGATACATCAGTTTGCCTTGGAGTACGCATCCAAGTGCCTCCTCCACACCAGTACAAATGGTGTTACAACAAGGACCTCATCACCTTTATCACAAACATCAGACACCCCTCTGGACCTCACCGTGAGCCGAACTGGGGAGGAGAAAGAGATTGAAAGCGACCCAGGTATGGAAAGCATCAAACATATTCTGAATTTAAAGCCAATAAATACACGTTTCAAGCTTTTAAAGCCTCTGTACACTCACACAGGTGTTTTCAGTTATTCTGGCTGATTAGACCTCTGCTCAGGTTGAAGGTAGGCGGAGCTTTGATGGGAATTTATTAGGTACCAAATCATCTACCAATAAGAATAGTAGAGGTGTAATCTGTCCCACCCGAACAGGTGCAACAAAGTTAACAGGAGATTCAGGAAAATGTCAATCAATTAGTCTAAACACGCCCACACAGATTAACTGAAAACACCTGTGTGACTGTTTAGAGGCTGAAGACAGAGGCTGTATTCAAAACCACCTACTGCATACCATTGATGAATGCAGGTTATACTGCGTTCCTTAGGAGTATGCAGTATGCAACAGTTAAAGCGGTGCAGTCAAGTTTATTTGTATAGCTCAAAATCACTAATTTGCCTCGGGGGGCTTTACAACCTGTACAGGATACGACATCCACACGACGTATTCTGCAGTATGCTAGACCAAGTTGTAGCCTTAAAGCACTGGACAGGGAAAAAATAAACAAATGCGTACCACTATTGTAATATTATAGAAAAATACAAATTATTTTGTTTGTTATGCTTGTTTACTTTAGAAGATACTGGAGGTTTAAGCAATTTATTCTAACCACTCATAGTGAAATAAGACAAATAAGATTAACAAGGGGAGATGTGAAATATAAAATATAGCTCAACAACATTTAAGTTACTCAAACTGATTTTTCAGTAGCAAATCAGTGGACTGATATCCCTACAGAGTAATGTTAAAAAGGGTCAGGAGGTATCTCTTTCTGCCCCGTCAGAAGCAGCTCTTTCCCTCACCTCCCTCCTCGCCGCTCTGCTGCTCTGTAGCCAGTCTCTGAGCGTCACTGGTCGGCTGGCGAGGTAGCGACCCCGGGAAGGCGCAAGCTAGCTGTCACAACAGTTTGTGAAGCTTGCAAACTCTGAAAGCATTGGAGCAAATGCTTGATTCACCATCTGATACTGTAAAACCGTAGATATTCAAACTCTACATGGTTGATTTCTTACCTCAAGAAGTAAATTAAGGGATGAAATAGCTACAAAAATTGTGGGGGAAAAAAAAAAAGCCATTGTTGGCTACTGCTGTTGTTGTAACCGTAGCCTGCACTGTTCCAGCGGTTTGCATTGTGGGATACAGTAGGTGCGGTAGACTGGTCCAACATATACTGGAGATTTTTTCCAAATCTGTTCGACATCCAGGTACTTTTGGCATACTGTAGTGTTTGCACACATTTTGCCCAAATCGGTACGTACTACTAGTATAGTACGCTGTTTTGAATACAGCCAGACACACCAACCCAACATCGTAGCATTGAAGGCTAACTGTTGCTTTGCCTCATGTAGTGTTTCTCGTGGCTGACTAGTTGCATTTGAACACACCACAAAGACTGCAGCCGATTGTCAGTTAACACGTATGTTATGCGGCAGCATGCGAGAAAATAACTCTCCACACCAGCAGGCGGCTGTAGTTTGTATACATCGTTGAAAAAGGGACTGTGGCTATACAAGCTGTTGTAATGATCTGTACATGAAACAAAGCGATGATTGTCGACCATTTTCACACCACTTCATTCCAGACAGCCATGTCGTTGTGAAAATATCTGTGTATTGGAACGATCATATGAGATGATGAAAAATGAGAAGAGTCTTCTGTGTGCGCCCTCTTGACTTGGCTCGTTTTCTTGCTTTCATCACTTCTGTTTCTCTTCTCTGATTACTGATTCGTTTAAGGTGAACAGCGAATCAGAGTAATTTCTTTCACAGACGAGCTCCGCCGCCGATTCGACACGCTGAATCGGCCGAAAAAAGTCAGACTAGAGGCGAGGATGTGGAACACGACGCAAAACCTAGACTGACAGACGCTCACTGACGACCTTTCAGGGCCTTAAGACAACTGAGAGTAACATTAATGCCCACTAAAGGTACCTAACCACTTGATGACTTGAATGATTTCTTCTTCTAACAGATGGCGTGCTCGACCTCTCCAACAGGAACTCTGCCTGCTCAGCAACTTCATCAACATCATCTAATCACAAAGCCTCAGGGTAAGAATTTTTTAATTATTGGATTACCTCTGGCTCTACATGTTAGTGGTATTCAGCCTTAAGGCAAAATACACAAGGTTGTCCGTCCTGTTATTACTTAAAGTTATAACTGGGGGTTCTTCTTAACTGCAGTGATAAACTTACATGACCAAGGCATTTTTGTCCAAACTCAGTATGTCTAAATCATTTGAGTAAATCCCCATGTTTAGTTTTTTGAGTTTGGCACTATTGTCTACTGTGATTTCTTTTAGGTATATAGCATGGCTAACATTGGAAGGTTAGCATCAATACTGTGTTATATTACTGTTTTTACCAGTGCTGTTTGATTTAAGTCAACTAATTAACTCCCGTCTGGCCTGAATGATATGCATACTCCTCATATTGGGTCAGTTCATTGTTAGTCATTATGAAGGTCTAGCTTGTGTTTGGTGCTTTGGTTCTATGGGGTTGACTCTTTTATCTCTTGAGCGGTAACGTCACAGCAATGGCGCCGTATTATAACATCTGCCAACAGCTCAGGATTGTACAATGAGGAGAACATTGCAGTACCTCATAACGATTTCACCTCCTTTTTTACTGATCCAGTTATGAGTTTGATTATTCAACCTTCGAGCATGTAGGACTCTCACTGAAGGATATCACAAAACTACAAGGGTTGTGTGTGTGTGAGCGCCAAAGTAACGCCAGCCATTCACAGACTGTCCCACCTGGACGTGAAGAGGCTTTGCCACACACACAAAGAGTGTGTGTGCGTGACAGACACACACAGCAGCAGTGTGTGAGAACAGACAGACATGAAACATAACAGTCGCAGTGATGTTACCAACACAAGGCATAAAGGAGTGGACCCCTCGCTCTGCACCCCTCTGTCCCCTATGCCAAAAATCAAACCCCCTCCATCACCTCCATCCTGACCCTGCTGTTTGGTCCTCCCATCCCTAGGAGGCAGCGCAGGCAGAAGGAGGAGTACATTGAAAGGAGCTTGGAGCTGTCTGAGGGGTTGCTGTCCAAGGCCTTGAAGGATATACGATCAGGGAGGCTGCAGGAGCAGCGGGCCGCGTTGCTTTATGGAATACCCCTCCAAATCCTGAGGCAAGGTCTGGATGGCTGGGCTGAGGGAAGGCTGGGGATGCTGCATCAACTTGCACCAGGAAGCAGAGATTTCAGGGATGAAGTGACCTCATACAATGTGATGTCATCAATGCTGGGCGGCGAAGCCCGTCTCGTTCTGCAGAAGGTGGCGGCGTGGGCCGAGCGGGCAGAAATTGGAGGAGATGCGGAGGAGAATGGAGACTTGAGTTTCCCTTCATCCTCTCTTACATTTTATCAGCCGAGTAGGCAACAGAAAACCCTCCCCCACTCGTTTCCCCAGCTCAGGGATGCTCTCCAGCCCCCACTAAGCCCCACTCCCAGTCTGGAGCCGCCCACGTCCCTGCGTATTCCTCAGGTCCGCTCCATGTCTGACCATAACAGGTCAATCCCAGCTGAGAACGGCAGCGTGGCTGAAAACCTTCATCAACGTACCTCATCGGTGGAGGGTTTTGCCAGTTCGTCGACAACCACTGCGAGACCATCGTCTCTCTTCAAACTCAGACCTCCTTTCTTGCCACACGGCTGTCCAGGCAGTGCCAACCAGTCACCTCATCGCCTGGGACCACGCGGGTCCTCGCTGGATGATTCAGAAGAAGGGGCAGGTGGCCGAGATAAAGACAAGCAACCGAGAAAGAAACGTGGGCGATACCGCCAGTACGACCACGAACTGTTGGAGGAAGCCATCACCATGGTGATGGCAGGTCGCATGAGCGTGTCCAAGGCCCAGGGGGTTTATGGGGTGCCCCATAGCACACTGGAATACAAAGTCAAAGAGCGTACGGGAACACTGAAGAATCCACCCAAGAAGAAATCTGCCAACTTTTGTTCGTCCAATTCCAACTCGTCTGGTTCTGGTACCACAACCGGTTCCACTAACTCAGGGACTCTTGCCTCAACTGCTGACGCAAAGATGTTCTAGACCACAAAACGCCTCTAGAGCTCCTCAACACTTGAACTCCTCACCTTTGACAAGATACATGTTTTCTGGAGACACTTGTTTAAACACAACACATGCCTTTTACAAAATATATGGATATTGATATTCAGGTCTTTTAACTATGTGTCTGTAATGTGATAGTCATACTTTTAGCTGTATTTCTCTAACTTCGTCCTGGGCTTTGAATAAAACAGCTACGAGGTACAGCGTTTTTTCAGGAGACTGGTGCTCATCGCAGCTTTTGTTCACAGGGGCTGCGAAACTCAGCAAACTCCTCGTAGCTGCAGTTTTTAATCTTAAAAGATATGGCTTGCTTTACATTATCTGTTTATGGTTATCAACAAATCTCATGAAAAGACCAAAACCACCTACTAACATGGACTGTCTGTGTGGCCAAAGCCTGATATATTGAAATACTCGGCGGCTGTGTGTTTTTCTAATAGTTTTTTGATGGAAATGTGGCAAATTGTCTGCACAATATGTGCTTAAGAAGTGTTGTTTTCGTCTTAAACTTTCATCACGTATGACTGAAACTTTGCTGCTTGAGTCCATTACTATTTCAGTTGATCTTATTCTCCTGTACCCATGCATTAGATTGCATATACATACAGTCAGTTAGGGATGACACTGAGACTGTATCAGTCTGTGTCTACAAAGACCATACTCTGTAGGACAAATCAGTTGTTGGTTTTGGTCTTATTATGTTTTTTCAAGGAGGAAAAACTAACATTGATTGTTGCCCAACAGATTGCCCAGGATCAAGTATGAGAAACACAGTTGTGGACCTCATAGAGCTAAGAAACAAAGTGTGACTCTCATGTTTGCTACCTGTTAGGTTATTAGGTTATTCAGGTTTGATTCAATTCTTAAAGCTCTATCTTAATGGAGCATTGATGATTGTCATTTGCAGCTTTCTATCTCTCTCTGGGTATTTTACCTAGGCTACTGAAGTGACTTAGAGCCATTATAACAGATTAAAAACTCATTGATATCGTTAGACACCTCTACAAAACAGGGAGACTGTACAGTACAAACTGCTGTGGTGGCTACACCTTCATTATGAGTTTTTTTGTTCAAGAGATTAGCTTAAGAAAGCCATTTTGTGTCGACATAGTTCTCTCTATTTGTGCAAGCTAGTCTGAAAATCGTATTGAGTGTAGTTGGAATGCAACCGTGCAGCATGTTGTAAAATGTGCACTGATAAGCTTGGGAAATGTACGTTATTGTGTATGTGTACTGTTTGTAAAAGATGTTCTTTTATTATCACAGATATTTACTAATTCTGCTACTGTAGCTGTATTACTGTAAACCTCATACATGACTGCTGCTTAAAACTTTACTGGATTGTTTTCCTGGCACAAAGCGGCTACAACAAGCCTGTTTCAACTTATTCCAAGGCGACACGCGGCGTAATGTGTGAAGCCTATGTGACCATTTCTGATTTATTGCATGGATAGGGTTAAATGTTATTAATGGTTGATTATGTAATATGCTACTGGAGGTTACAGTAGTTTTGTTGTGACACAGCTTACAGGCTTCTTTGTTTTTGTCCGGGGAAATGCTAAATGTTGCGTCTACTCACATCTGCCTCTGAGATGGGCTTATTTCCATTAACAGTGCTACTACCAAAGCAGCAGTTCAGGGTTGCCCACACACGAAGCTGCTTCGATTTGTTTTGCTGTGACGTCGGCCTGCCTGTGTGTCTCTCTTTCTAACCTCGTTGCCACATATACCTCTGAACTTTATCTGCCTACAACCCAGTGTCAGGTCTCACATCATGCCTCTGTGTTATGATACTGTATCTGCTGGGGTTTTAGCTGTTGGTCTCTCAAGGAACAACACAGGTGTAAATGTATTGCCATCAACAACACTTTCTTCAAGTAATTTCTAAAAGTCAGACGTTTTGTTGTGAAGGAATTTTTTCAAAAATGGCTTAACTCTAGCCCTGTGGCATTTACAGATCTGCCATGTTCTTAGCTTGCACCGGGAAGCAGAGATTCTTTGTGCAAGTATTTGTCCTTGCTGGTTATCTTTGTATGTGTTGTTTGTAATTTTAAGGCTAAAGGCATTTGATTTTTTTTTTTTTTAAGCTTTTTTTGGTCAGGTTGTTTGGCATTTCAATCTTTGTGACTATACAAATACTGATGTCTCCGCTCCTGAATGTCTCGGCTCTCAACAGTACACAGTGCCTGTGTCTGGGGCTACAGCATAGTGCAGCATGATGTCTCTACTCTGGGAATGATCTGCTATTTATATCAAAAGGGCCAGATTGTGAAGCCTAAACACCTCTTGAGAAATAGGAAAAAAAAAAAAAAAAAGTATTTCATTGTAAGTTTAATTGCAGTATATTCTGGGAACACACCGTGGCTTGTTATCAAACCTCAAGTTTAAGGCATTTTTTTGTTACTTTTGGACCGAACTGCTGGCAAATCTTAGAAACGACTTAACAGAAATCTGCTATTTATGCATAAAAACAATTATTGCACTATGATTTATAAGAAGCATTTTTATTGTAGAAACCTTTTGTGTTGTTGCTGCCTACTTATTTATTGATTGTGCTTCAGAACTGTGATTTAACTAGTTTGTTGTAGTTCTTGATTTGTAATGGGGCACTTTGATTCAATGTGAAATGTGTATTGCTGCATGAACGCTTTTAAATGTGAGCCCATATAATTTATTTAGTCCTAAAACGACACCCTTGACTATTGTGGTTGTTTAGTGCTTATGTTAAGATTAATTATTTAAGTGATTTAAAAAAAAATCATTTGGTTGTCATAACAAACTCAACAGTAACACTACGGAATGTAACACTCTGACATTGCATTTAGTCCAGCTGAACCCTGACAAGAGCTGGACCTACAGTATACAGCACTTAAGTTGTTGGTAATACTATCCATTATGAAACATTTAACGATATTTAAATCAATTACTTGTTTTTATAGTGAACTGAATCACTCACAGGACCTGATTTAAGTGCTGATTTGAACATTTGTTGGGTTTGTTGGTGGAAATGCTGTTGAAAAAAACATTTTTGGTTTAAGCGTTCTACAATCGTTCCTTCTGCTTTTAGCAGAATGTTATCGTTTGCCTTCAGCAACTCATCAATAAAATGGTTCTCTAATCAGTTTCCTCTCAATTTTATTAACATAATGCTTTGTTTCAGGGCTTTTTCTATTACTGTTTTCAAGGAACAGTTTTTTTCATACTGTCTTGACAGAAGCTGACAATGGCAATCCTGGCTAGACCTCAAAACATTTTAATCCAGTGCAGACAATGCAGTGGGCTGCAGTTGGTACATGCTGCAGGCTACAAACAACTTTTATAATACAGAAATTATGAAAAACTCTGAAAATTAATTGACAGAAGGTTAATAACGTTGTTCGCTTTAAGAGTGCATGGAGAAATTTGGAGTGGTGTGACTAGCTGTTGGCCACGGTGTCTACAGTCAAACTTTTTGCTACGTCTATGAGAGCATGTACTTGTTGTTTGTCATTTTAAATTGGGCTCAGCTATGAGTAAAACTCCAATCTTTTTATTTTTGCCTCCAGCGCCCTGCTGCCATCATTTATGGAAGAATTGGGAGATCTGGAACAGCGAGGGACTAAGTGTCGTCGGAGCTCTGCATTAGATGCTGTTCTCAGCTCACTCTGTTCAGCACACCGTTCCTTATTCTACCAGATCCTGAAGGTGGCTCGGCAGGAAAAAATGCTGTTGTTCCTTAATCGCAGACCTGTAGGACAAACTGAATCTCACTGCTGTCAATGTGGCGTAAACCCACAGGATATTGTTGGCCCTCATGCAGTCCCCTTTAGTGAATGTAAAGCCCATAACAGCAGCACGTATTACCCTTTAATTGATTGTGATAATCAAGGTCATGGCAGCACAGTGTTTCATCCAGGAGTCTCCAAGTCCAGCTGTAGCATCCATCACTACCCTTTAACAGACTGTAAATGTGACGCTCCTCTGGGCTCAAGCTATTGCTGTGTGCAGAGGTGCAGGATGGAAACCTACACTGTTATGTGTCCCAAGAGGCTGCACTGCATTTCCTGCCAAAGCCTTGCTGTAGGTCGTATCAACAACATAGTGTGTTCATTTGCATCTTCTCCTTCGTTATCCAAATCCCCTTCACTGTGCACTCCTTCCTCTAGTTTATGCCCTTCCTCATCGATCTGCTGTAACCAACACAACCCCCACTCTTGTCCCTGTCATTCAAACCATGCCTGTCTGCCACAGGTCAGGAACACAATAGAAAGAGGGGTTGGCGACGGGGATCCTCCTTGTCCTGTCCTGAGAAGAGAGCAGAGCCCCTCTCCTCCTCCTCTGTCCCCTATCCCCTCAGACATCAATAAGAAAACTGATGAAAAGCCACCATCACTCCTTCACCATAGACAAGGCGAAGAAGCTGACCTAATGGTTAAAGATGGTCTTGTGAATGCAAGCCACCAGGAAATAGATGTGGAAACAGCTACAGAAGAGGAGCAAGACCGTAGGAACACAAGAAGTAGTCTGGCTGAGCAGAACCCAAATGGGACTTCACTGCAAGACGTTGTGAACCGCTTCAGTGAGAAACTGGAGACAATCAGACCTGTAGAAAAAGACCCACCTCTGGTTTCACCGGCCGTTAATGTCTCTGAAAAGGAGCAGCCGCAGTGTTCCTCAGCCAGTCAGAACCTGCAGTTTCAGGCTGATGCCCATTTGACTGAAATCATCACCACAGTGCTTCATACAGGGAGTGCTAGTGACTACAGTCTCAGCGAGCTGTTCAATCGCCATGATAGCAAAGAGCCCAAGTCACCTAATACCCGCTCCCGCCGTCGCCAAGAGGTCCTTGCTGCTATAGCAACACCTGCTGATGATGCTTCAACCAGAAGGCAAACCTTACAAATTAAACGAGAGCTTGCCATGTTTGACCAGTCCTACAGTAGAAGAAAGGTACCACTAGCAAAGAGGGCAAGATTGAAAGATGGAAATGTTACTGTAACCACATCACCCACTTCACCTGATTCAAACCTAGTTAAAGAGGAATCTAAAAGAGAAATGGAGGTAGGCTTAGAACCTGTAGAGAATAATAGAGTTAGGGAGGGACCACTGAACATTGTCACTCCAGAAAGTGACAGGAATGAAGTAAAAGACGAGATACAGACAGTAATAGTAACAGAAGAATTTCAGATCATTAAAGCAGAGGAGAAAGAAAGGGAAATACCTTGTGGGGAAAAAAATCATACCCTTTCAGACACTCAGATACTGACCCCTGAACTGCAGAGCAAGTATGGCAAACAAGGCTCACAGAGTGACATTATAGAAACACAGGTGATGGCAGTGACTGCCTCCACAGCAAAACAGTGTAGCAAGCCCTGTAAAGAAGATGGTATGGGTAGTGGTGCTGGAAGTGATAGGAACCAGGAAGAAGCCCCATCTGTTCAAAGCTCTGACAGTGACAATAGACCATGTAAAGGGAAAGATTCCCAAAGTCCTAGTAGAGATAGGCAGAAACGTCAATCACTCCACTCTAAGGACACAAGGAGATCCAGGAGAAATATAGTGCCTCCACAGCGGTTCTCCTCATATGTCACAGAGCCCAGGAAGATGTTCTATGTTGCATGTTTCTCAGAAGGCATCTTTTATCAAGGAACACAAAAGGACAAATCTAACGCCCTGGATGTCTTATCCAAAAATCCAGATGCTGAGGACACTCAGCTTGAAGTAAGCAGTGAAGCCCCTCTGTCCTCACCTGAGCATGCACGGAAGCTTGCCTTTGAATCAATGCATAAAGAACAACCTGGACCATTTGACACAGAGTCAAAAGATCTTTCCACAAACCAGGTCTTGTCACAAACTGTGGCTGCCAAAGAGAAGATTCCTACAAACCAGAGCTTGGACAATAGGACAGATGGCAGCGACTGTGCTGCCAAGCCTTTGGGAAGGCTACGGTCATCTCGAAAAAGACTGCAAGACTCAAAGGCAGCTTCAAGACCTCCCCAAAACCCATCAAATATTGATGCTGCCATGGAGTTTGCTACCTGTGTTGAGACTCCTCCCAACTCCCAAGTCCAGTACACTAGTCCAATAAAGCTCATGTTTGTATCACCAGTAAAGGATAAGGAAGGGGTCAGATATAGTCTCAAATCAGCATCTTCTGGTTCTAGTGCACAGGAACCCTTTGACCCGTGTGTAGAGTCTTCCTGGTCAGGGACACTTAAGAAACACAAAAGTCAGAGAGCTGAGTCTGCCACTTTACCAGTAAAATCTGTTTCTTCGGTACTTAAGTCTGCTACCTCACCTGCAAGAGCTGCTTCTTCATCGCTCAAGTCAGCCCCTTCATCGCCCAAGTCAGCATCTTCACCGCTCAAGTCAGCCTCTTCAACAGCCAAGTCTGCTTCTTCACCCAAGTCAGCCTCGTCATCACCCAAGTCAGCCTCTTCACCGGCCAAGTCAGCTTCTTCGTCACCCAAGTCAAAGTCTTCATTATCCAAGTCTGCTTCTTCACCCAAGTCAGCCTCGTCATCACCCCAGTCAACCTCTTCACCAGCCAAATCAACCCTGTCATCACCCAAGTCAAACTCTTCATTATCCAAGTCTGCTTCTTCACCCAAGTCAGCCTCGTCATCACCCAAGTCAGCCTCTTCACCAGCCAAGTGTGCTTCTCGACCCAAGTCAGGCTCTTCACCCACTAAGTCTGCCTCTTCGTCCAAGTCAGCCTCTTCACCAGCCAAGTCTGCTTCTTCACCCAAGTCAGTTTCTTCATCACCTAAAATAGGTTCCAGAAGATCAGGCGAAGGTACTCCAACTAAGCGTGTAGCTGGTGCTGAGAGCCAGAGATCACCAGGTGACTCAATATCTTTCCATGAAACCACTCCGAAAAGACGTCCAGGCCGACCAAAGAAGCTGGGACCACAACTTGAACAAAAGGCAAAAAGGCCAATTGGTCGACCGCGCAAGGAGAAGGCTGTGGAGTCAGTAATGGGGGCAAAAACAGCAAATGGAAAATCTGGTACAACACCTGACGTTGAAGAGAATATAAACAAGAACCTTAAAATAACAGTAGTGTATGGCCGTTCTAGGAGAAACAAACGAATGGTGTCTGAGGGCTTTGACCAGCTGCAAACAGAATTCCATGATGCTTGCCAAGCAGTGGGCCTTAAAAGTGACTTGGGCATTTTGATGCACAACTCTAAGACCAGCTCAGGTACTATCAAAACAGCCTCAACAGAATTGTCAGAGGAACTAAATTTTGTCAGCCCTGTGAAAGAGTCTGCCCCTCAATCTAGCAGTAACATCAAATGTCAGAAGCGGGATGATTCTGCACCCTCAAGGAAACCAGGTAGACCTGCAAAAGTTAAAATCTCTGGAATCTCAGTCACAGTAACCACAGTGTCACCTCGGCAGCGTAAAATTCAGATAAATAAGGACACTCGGCAGTCTCCTGAAACAGTAATTCATAAGAAAGTACTCCTACCAGAATTCAGATCTGCCAAAGAGTCCTGGACAATCAATCACCAGTCAACAAGCAAAATCAGTCAAACAGAAGAAGGGATAAAAACAAAGGATGAAAGTAAAGGCAAACTGCCAAATCAGCCTGTAGCAGTGCGTCACTCAATGAGAGTGAGAAAGCCCTCAATCCACTTTCTGCATGCTGTTGCCACTTCCACCTCTAGATCATACAGCCACAGTAATGCTCTGCTACGGCGTTCCAAACAACTTCTGCTAAACAAGGCCAGCAATGAAAGGAGACAGGGGGAGCAACAGAGTAGTGTAGAGACTCCAAGGGAGAAAAGACGGTTCTGTGGACAAGAAAGGAAGAACATCCCTCAGGACCTGAGCAAAGTAGCAGGGGTGTCTGTAGACTCAATCTTCACCACAAAAGAGACGCTAAGGTGGTGGGCAACATCAGCTGAAGAACAGACTATGAACCAGGAGCTTGCCAGGCGAATACGACTTATCTCCGACACTTGGGTCTCAAACACTGTGGAGAACCAAGAAAAAGAAACTGCATGTAATTCAAATCTACGCTCTAAAGACAACAGTTCTTTTACCAGGAAGTCAAAACATTCCTCTGTTCGAATGCTGTTTGACTGTCCTCCTAACAAACCAAGGTCCTGTAGCATGCAGCAGCTCTGCTCCTGGTTCATGCAGACCACAGAGACACAGTCTCTGGCCATTGTCAAAAAGGCAAGCTCCCGTAATCCTTACGAAATTATGCACTTCCCTCGTTCCAATAAATCTGCCAATAAAAAGAGTGTTTGCCACAGTCCTCAGGCAGAGCGACTCCGCAAACACATCAAGAAATTTGCCAAAACGGTGCCAAAAAGTCCATTGCAACATCAACAGGCTCAAAGACGGCTGAGGAAGAGAAATGAGGCACCTCTGTCAACACACAAGATAAGGCGACAACTTTTCATTCCCAGGTTTGCAACAGGCAGGCTCAATAAAGGAGCCCAATGGGGGAGAGGCAGAGCATCTGGCAAATACCGAACCGTTCTTTTAAGAGCAAGGACAAGGTTCCTATCCCGAAGAGAGAGGAAAAGGTGGCAAAAGAGGCAGAGGAATGAGAAAAACAAGGTAGCTACAAGTCATTCAAATGGACATGTAGTGACTAGACTACAATCCAAATGCAAAGCATTACGCAGGTCAGCAAAAGATCAGTTATCTGACTGTTTGGAGAACAGGTCTGCCACCAGTTCTGTTGACCAAACTCAGGAGCCTGTGGATGTAACCAAAGAGCATAACCTCTGCTCTAAAGCCTGGAGTCCTGAGACACTGAAGGAATGCCGGGTGTTTCTGAGGAAGATCAACTCTCCAGACAACGAATCAACTGAAGAAGAGTGGGACTCCTGTACTGTGACACTGGATGACGGGTCACCTTCTGCATACCTCTTTGCAGGAAGGGAGAGAGAACTGGTAGGAGTTGTTAAAGCTGTGAAATCTGAAAGAAAAAGGAGCACTGCCTCAAGGGAGCTAGCAAGGTCTGAACCTAAATCAGTCCAAGAGCAGGATGAGATGCCAGCAGGAAGGCAGAGAGGCAAATACAAACGTCCTGGGGTTGCGTCTACTGAACCACCGCAACCACCACCAGCGAAGATGTTGAGACAATCGCGAATGAGGGGCCTAACCGGGCCAAGATGGTGCGACTTTGTGTTAGGTAACTACCTTGCTGCTTTTACTGAATAT
This sequence comes from Pterois miles, assembly GCA_947000775.1. Taxonomy (NCBI): domain Eukaryota; kingdom Metazoa; phylum Chordata; class Actinopteri; order Perciformes; family Scorpaenidae; genus Pterois; species Pterois miles. The sequence goes on along the minus strand of CAMQGK010000224.1, from coordinate 4,574,316 downwards.
CAACTTTTAGCAAATTTCTATTTTGAATCACCACAAAGTAAAGCTGTGCTCTTTCTTTTCTGACAGAAAACTAAATGAAGCATCCTCCTACCTGGGAAAGGGACTGTGGTTTAATGTGGTGCCTTTGGACATTGAGCTGACCACGTGGACTGACCATCCCACTATGGTTCAGTCTTACACTCAGCAATTATGTAGCAGTCTAACTTAACAAAAGCTTGATGTTGCACTATTTTTATCCATGTATGTATGTACAGAAATGTTTGATTTTTTTATTGTCCACTTGCCTTTGTCTTTCTGACCGCGTATAGTAGATCAAATCATTACGTCAAACAGAGTTATATTGGGATAAGTGCTTTTACAGTGAGCCCTGTCAGAGCGGCTGTATTGGAAGGAAAGGCAAAGCTTGATTGATTGCATAAAGACGGTGCCATCTCCCCCAAGACATACCTCATTATCGTGGCCACAACTTATTTCAAACAATTGCCTTTTATTGTAAATCTTAGCCCAAATCCATAAATATGTACAGCCCTAAAATCCCCCAAAGTTAATTTATTTATATTTATAGTCACTTTTACTTTGGCACTGTTGAAATTCCAAATTACCAATTTAAATAATCGTTTTTAGATTTGAACAGTATCTTGAAATTTAACGACATTCTCCCAATCCGAGCCTTGTTTCAGTCACTGTTGTATTGCAAGCCAGTAGCCAAAACTGTGGTGTGTGTGAATGAAGGACTCTTTATCAACCAAGCCCCACCTTTACCCCAAACAACTGTAAAATTGTGTATTGAACTACAGTAATTAGCCATCCACCCTAAAACCAAGTCTTGTTATTCAAACATTATCTGCAATTCTTGGCACGAAACTGCAGTGTACCCCAACGTACATGCTCCAAGTGACTATTCAGCCCCACAAAATGTAGAGGTGTATGTGAGGCGATGAGGAAAATGGCATTATGCAGTTGTAGAAAGTAGATTCTGATTAATTTGTTGGTTTGTGGGATCTGTCTTGTTTTAATTCTTTGTGATTGTCTTCTTGTTTTCACCCAAAGCAGATACTGTATGTTGGTGTTGGATCTACTTCTTGCACTACCCCATCTGAGATTATTAATCCCACTACAGATTCCTCCCCCCATATTTTGCACATCCCGTGTCCCACTACCAAACCCTACTGTAAAACTAGAGAATCTATTTGGTGCAATACAAACCCAGATGATTTATCAGTATGTAGTAATTATTTTATTGCTGACAGATGAATGGATGTACACAAGTACCAATGGCCTGGGATGTTACTTCAGTTGTTTCCATAGCCATGTAATGTGATCTTAAAAGATATTGCTATACAAACTGTTTTTCCTCCCACCTGTTTCGCTCTCCTCAGCGAAGCAGAAAAATAACAGATCCTTAATTGTTATAATAGCATTAAATAGTTTTTTTTAAATCATAAATGTACTAGCATTATTTACTGTTTAAAGGTGGGAAAAGTGTTGCTGTTTAGGTTTCTGTAGATTTTCTGTTTAAGCAGCAGGAGACACCTACCTCCACTGGGGCTCAGCTAGGCCTACTGCTCTTTATGCTTATCAACCGTGTGATCGGAGAGATGATCAGTTAACACTAATCTTGGATCAGTATCATGTTAGAGGGCAAGTAGATCCAAGACGTCTGGCTGTAGGTCAAATCTTAAACCTGTAGTGTGTGTTGTGTGTCGGACTACCCTTGTATGTATGTCACTATGGTTGCCATTTCAACATGAGGGATGTGGGGTGGCCCAGTCTTGTGATCAGCGCTCTGTTGAAGAACCTGGTGCTAAACATCTGTTGTATATTTTCTTTATCATGTGTTTTTATACTGTCCATTACAGATGCAACAAAAAGGTGATCTGTGATTGGAACAATAAAGAGTCTTTTGAAATAATCAAATTGATGCTCGCTATGATTTCTAGTAGACAGTGACAAGTTAGAAAAACAACCCACACAGTTCCCACTGTAGAGAAAGATCCTGCTGTACACTTACTAACAATGAAACACTTCTTTGGTTCAACTCCTCTAATAACTAATTTCCATACTGACATTGGTAAGGGACAAGTTTTATTGGCATATATAGTGACAAAACTTGAAACTGAAACACACAGAAGTAAAAGCGGAAACATAAAAAGAGGTTCCCCCACTGTAAGGGCTCCAAGTCTGACAAGGTTCAGTTATATTTACAGATGTTTATTTTGCTATAAAAGTGTAAGTAAATAGCTCAACATATTAGACTGAAGTACTTAAACACCCATTAAAAAGTACCAGTGTTTACATTAACCCCCTGAGACCCACAACCCGATCAACTTTACTGTCTTTCAGAGGCTGTCGCAAACTCACTTTGGAAGCGTTAGAGTGAAGGTACAAATATCATATGAAACTATAAGAACTAAGGAAACCATTGCTGCCAACCTTGTCATGCTAACATGTCAGGAAGGGGAATAAATAACGCTACAAAGATGGGCTAAATTTTGGTGAGGAAAAACTGACATGGCCATTTTCAAAGGGGTCCCTTGACCTCTGTCCTCAAGATATGTGAATAAAAATGGGGCTTATGGGTACCCACGAGTCTCCCCTTTACAGACATGCCCACTTTATGACAATCGCATGCAGTTTAGGGCAAAAACCATGCAGTTTTTTTTAATACAATTTAAATGTGCTAGTTTTGCCTATTCTAAAATGGTGTTTGAATATTTCTACATACTGGGGTCCATAAACAGTCTTCAATTACATCAACTGGGAATCACTGTAAAGCTGAGACTCTTGCGGATCCATTGAGCCCAAATGTATTCATGTGTGATGATATTAGTCCCCACAGCAGCTATTTCATTGTAGTGAGACCATGTTTTTGAAACTTCAGCCTCACTGTATATAGTGACCTGTGGTGACCTCTAGGATAATCACAGCTTCATGAAACTTGACAGCCACAAACTGGAGACCTAGAGCTTTCAGAGGATGGACGGACTTCCTAGGTCGACTGACAATAAGGGGGTTTCAGAGGAGTTTCCTGGACAGAAGCATTTACCATGTAATCACTGACAAATGCAGTTCTTGCAGAAATCTCCAAATGTCAAAAGTTTTTGATACCAAATCACAGCAGGGCTTTTTCCTCAATGTCTTGGTATGTTAATATGGTATTTTGGAGGAATTACTTCTGATTTATGACTAGAACAACTTGGCACAGTGTTGATGGGTCTATTGTGGGTCTCAGAGGGTTAACTTCATAACCTGACCTCTATGAAACATTGGCCTCCTGGTTGATGAGGGTGTTGAGATCCAGCTTTGTCTTCTCCAGAGCCGCAGTCTTTGCTCTCCGTGATGGACGCATCAAGGAAACCGACTCTGGAACATTTTCTCCATCACTGTGGCCAAAACAAAAAGGAGCAGATGAATATGAAATCACGCATGCATCATATAGGTGTAAATATTTTTATAGGGAATTCATCAAATGCTGACTCACCTCTCCTCTGATGACTCTGCCCTCCTGCTCGGCTTTCTGCCCCCTTTGGCTGTGCAGACTTTCCTCTGACCTGTGCAAACAAACACTCGGGTTACTTCACAGTGCTGATTCAACTTCTTCACTCAGGTAGACGAGAAGAACTCTAACAATATAGTGGCGATGTGAACAACTGCAGTTTTAGATGAGCATACAGAACGTGCATTACCTCTTTTGGCTCTCTTGGCAGATTTAGATGGATCATCTGTTGCAGCCTCTGTGGAAAGATAAAGGGAAAATTCACATTTTGTCTGTGCTAGCTGTATTCCTGTCTGACAGACATCAAATGGGATGTCGCGGCATTTTTAATCCACTTAGCAACAGTCTGGTAATAAGACATAATCCTTTTACAGGAAGACTTGTCACAAATGCATGTGGCGTAAATCTAGTTATACACAGGCACCAAGGAGGCAGCAGTTGTTCCGGATGCTCAGTAGGATGTCAGGTTGTCATTTATACAGACTGTCACTGTGTTTGCATGTGTACCATCTGCATTGACGTCCAACGGTTGCAGCGCACTAGCGCTGAGGAGCTCAGCCTGCTCTTTTGAGTCCACCAGCTGATAAATCATTTTCTCCAGAGCACGGAGACAGACACGATCCTTCACCACCTGAAGACCAGAAGGACGGAAAGAGGAGACATGAGCCTTTGAAGAGGCAGATATACTGGTGCATGAAACAGTACGAGAGGCTGTGTGTTCTCAGCAACACTAGCAACCTGGCAACTAGCAACGTATGTCGTTCTGCTGGTCCAGACTGAAATATTCTCAACCGTGGTTCGACGAATTGCCTTGACATTTTCTACAGGCGTTCATGAGCGCATTCATCAAATCCTTCTGACTGTGGCGATACCCTGATTCTTCCTTTAGCGCCACCACGAGGTTGATATTTGTGGTTTTAAGCGACATATCTCAACAGTTATTGCATTGTCATGACATTTAGTTAATACATCTGTGATCCTCTCAGGAAATACATCATCTAATGTCATCATCAAAATTTGGTAACACTTCATTTTACAGGTCTACAAGTTTCATGGTAATTAGATGATAAGCAGCAAGTAACCTATTTGAAATTTCTTTTGAATTACTGCCAAATTACCCCAATATTTACCTCAAAATCTATCTAAAATTACTTTATTATAAACATGAATTATTATATTCTTCTTCTATTCTTTTATATAATATTATCTATGTTCTATATTTCCCAAGAGCTGCTAATTTATTCAATACATTTCCAGGAAAAGAATACAAAGTTAATTGATATGCTTTATTTCCATGTCTGCTGATAAATGGATCATAATTAGCAAATAACTTGTTTGAAATTTCTTTTAAAAACTCCCTGAAACAGTATATTAGCTACAGGTTACATTTATGTAGACAATAAGTCACAATGCTGCTTCTCAAGTCTAAGGGCCCTATTTTAACCATTATATGCTACTTTAGCATGTAATTACTAAATAATGTTTAGAACAAAATCATATCCAATAAATTTTGCAGATGCATCTGCATGGCAGTTAGGACATTGTTTTTCCTCATGCACTCTTACAAAGGTTAAAGAGTGTAGGCTCTTTTACTAAAGTGTGTGTATGTACCTGTACAAGCTGCTGCAGCAACGTCTGCAGGTCTTTCCTGACGGTCTCGTCTCTGCTGAGCTCCAGGTTGCTAAGAGTCTTGGCGTAGAGACGCACCTCAGGGGCTGTGGGGTCCTTCAGCATCTCTCCACACATCCGCACCGCCATGTAGTCATGGACACACACCTAAAGACATATGCGCTCAATGAATTTAATTTTTTTTTGCCTCATTGAGCTGTTACCAAATTAAGCCTATTAGATAGCATATAGTATAATACTTTACTCAGACAATTGTGAATTAAAGCTCTGCATGCTCTAATGTGAACTGAAGCATTCAAGGGACTAATTTGCAGTCTTCATCTATGTTGAGAAAGTTAATATGCATTTGTGGGAAGAAAAGCAATATGGTGAAAAGCTCAGAGGGCCAATAAAAACACAAACACTAATAAAGAACAATCCAGATTGATCACAGAGGGTTTACAGTAGTTCCGGTGATGCTTCTTACCTCTGTGTTAGTTGAGGGCTTAATGAGTACACTCGGACGGGTCAGCTCGACAAGCAGCTCAACCACGTTGTTAATATCCACCTCAGCTAGTGGAGACGTGGCTGGTGCATTCATCAGAGTCCGAACAGTCGGCAGGAAGCCCTCCTCCATGACCTCCTGGTGGACCCTAATACACACAAAGACACAGCATAGATACAGTGCTATAATGTACTGTTACTGTCTTTTTTAAATGATATATTCTTGACATACGGACACATTCCACATTAGTTTATACTGCATAACTAATAACTTCACCGAGGCAAATAATCCTAGGTGGAATAAATTAAATGAACCACACAGCTCATGGTTTTCTCGCATATGTGTGCGTGTCTGACCTGCTCTCGCGGGCGTAGAGCTGGAAGAAGACGCCGAGGCAGTGCCGTAGTCTGGTGTCATCCTCCGTGACAGGATTGTACCACAGCAACACCAGACGGGACAGCATTTTGGCGCTGGAGATACGGCCAGTGTACATGAGTTTGGCCAGGCCCTCTGCGGTCTCTGTGCGCAGGTCAGACACCTGAAAATGTTGAACACAGATAATTCAATAATATGGCCACTTTACATCCAAGAAAACTAGATACTTCTGTTCAACAGCCTCACCTCACTGTCTAGGAACTCAGAAAGCATCACAAGTATGCTCTGTGCTGTGTCCTCTGGTACGTCTCCCTTCTCCTCGGCCGCCGGCGCGTCCTCCTCCCGACTGTCTGGTGATTGGGAGAGCGGTGCTGCCTGAGTGGCAGCTGTTTCAGAGAGCAGCTGGAAACCAAAGAGCAGCAGCAGGTCGATGATGGCCCGCAGAGCACTGATACGGATCTTAACCTCATCCAGCTGGGCAATCTGAAAACACACACAGTGGCTCAGTGAACCAAAATTACAATAACATATTTTTGTATTTTGTCTTAGTATCTAGTCATGCAAGTTTTTCTGATTTTTTTTTTTTTTTTTTTTTTTGTAATTTGGGTGAGCTGACTGTGAAGCATGTTTATAGATGAATTTGAATTTGAGGTGGATTAAATACATGTGTATGACATTACCTGCAGCAGCAGGACCATGTGGGTTTTGGCCAGCTCCTTGCTGTGCAGAGTGCACGTTCCCAGACACACCACGGCCATGTTACGGACAGCGGGGTGAGCATTTGCTATACTGGGCAGGACCTGACACATGGAGAAAAATAGTGACGTCATCAATCACCTTTTACTGACTCTACTTCACTACATACACCTCCACAAATGTTTGTGTTAATCATCTCATGTTGGCAAACAATGAGCAAATAATCACAGACTATTCAAAGGTTTCATCAGTGGGTAAAAGAGACTTTGTTTCCACGTCATTAAAAATAAATTACTGAGAGTTATGAACAAAGCTAAGCACTGCCAGGCAGAGACATCTGAGACATTACATTAAAAAGTTGTATAAAAAAATGTTGCAGCTTGATAGACAAAGTGGTACAAAGAAATAACAGATTATTTTACACAAACAGCAAAAAAGGTATGCAGGTGATTGTCAAACTGCATCAATCCCTGTGTTTTGTATACAGATTAATTATCCATGATTAATTAACTGAAAATATATGCTATCCAATCAGAGAGATGTGAAACTAGTATATATAGTAGTATATACAGTCCTTGGCAGGCAGTGTATGCTAACCAAAACGGCAGTTATCTTGGTTCTGACACTCCTGATTTTTAATTGATTTCAGTAACACTGAAGTGAAAAATATGAAGAAGTATGCAAAGTGCGGGTTTATACCAGTGAGGACATTAAGGCGCTTATGGTTGGACCTATTCGTGTCTTGATGCTCATCTGCTTCAGCAGTTCTGCACACATTGTTAGACACCTCAAAAGAGTCTCCGGATCATTCTGAAAACAAAAAATAAATAAACAGAAAACCACAAGGTATTACGAGCTTTCCTCATTTTAATGACAGGAGGAACATCTTTTAAACTATAGAGGGTAAATGACATTGAATGACATGTAAAGACACAGAGGCGGTGCTTCCTGTGTGGTTATGTACCTTCTCAGCGTGGATCTCCTTGTCGGCCGGCTGGCTGCTCTCTGCGATCTCCTGGATGATCTGGTTCCGGCGGTTCTCGAGCTCTGTGATGGAGTCCTTCAGCTCCGCGGCATGGCCAAAGTCCTGGGCGGTGATGCAGTCCTCCAGGGTTTGTTTAGCCTCCAAGATACGCACCTTCACCTCTGCGAGCTGGAGACGTAAACAGGAGATGGGAGAGTCATTCCTTAGCTGAAATACACTCCTGGGGATTCTTGACGGTTGAGACGGGCAACTGCACCTCCATTTACAGGAACAACAACAACACCTGGGGCTCTGGGCCAGGTAACAACCCTTTAGAGCCTACTTTGCCTTTACTGACAGAGAGAGCAGGTGCTGTGGTGCGATGGAAGTTATTCACCCGGGCAAGGACTAACTTCCTCTGCAGCTGTTTGGCCTCTAAGATATCACATACTTTGAGCATTGAAAGATGAAGAGGGGAGATATATTGAAAAGGTTGTGAGCAATCCCTCTGTGCCTATTACTGTAGCTAACCACTGGCTTCCACTGAGGTTAAATAAGGGAAAAATGTCATGAAGAAAACGGATATTAAAAAGGGAAAACTACTGGACCTGGATAAACGACCAGACTGGCATACGCAATTAGAGCTGCAACGATTAATCAGTGTTGTCAAATATTAAATTAATCACCAACTATTTTAATAATCAATTTGAAAGCTGCAACGATTAATCTATTAGTTGTATACTATTAAATTAATCAGCAGCTATTTTCATAATCGATTTGAGTGATTTTTTTTTGGGAAAAAAAAGTCAAAATTCTCCGACTTCAGCTTCTTAAATGTGAATATTTTCCGGTTTCTTTACTCCTCTATGACAATAAACTGAATATCTTTGAATTGTGGACAAATCAAGACATTTGAGGACATCATCTTGGGCTTTGAGAAACACTGATCAGCATTTTTCACCATTTTCTGTTATCTAAGTACCAAACGAGAAAATAAATCAACAGATTAATTGACAGTGAAAGTAATCGTTAGTTGAAGCCTGATACACGATATGCACCTTCCACCTTGATTAAACCTTCTTTGCATCCAAATACAAAACCATGTGCCAGCTGGACACAGATAGAAATAGATAGAGGGGGAATGTAAATACAGCACTGAAAAGAGAAGACTAAGACATAAAAGCAAAAAAGTTCAAAGATTGTTTGTTATCTCACTTTTCGAATATGTATCCTTATATATATTTAGTTATTCGGTTCCTTCACAATAAAAGGAGACCTGACTGTCTGTAGCAAAACTAATAACAGTAACTAATTATAATTCTAACAACTAAATATAAACTAGCAATGTGCCAATATGTTGTGTTTTCATCCACGCCAAACACAGAGCGTCGCCCACCTGGACCTGCTGCCGGCGGCTCACGTTCTCATCCACCGGCTGACTGGCCTCCATGATGGGCTCCCTCACATCGGAGATGATTTCTGCCACCTGTGACACAAAGCCCGTTCACTCAGACATCAGTCTCAGTGGTAATGATGTTGACATAATGACATCTCAGCCCTTTAGGACAATTTGTTTCATGTATCCATCAGTATAATAATCCCACCCCCCCTCAAAGTATGTCCATCTGGAAACAATAATGAATAATTTCAGCTTTTACATTTTAATTTCTGCCTAATTGGTCCGTCAACTGAATCTATGAAGAGTTTTGATATATGTACACATCCCTTGTGTTGCGCAGTGTGGATTAAATCAACAGTGAATTAATCTACAGGAGTGAAAATGTTCGGATTTAAGCTTAAATTGTCTTACAGTCTGAATGCGCCGGTGGTCATCAGGGATGAGGGAGAGGAGTTTCTCGGTAAGGAGGGAGACGAGGGAGGAGGGAGTCTGTGGAAGAGCCAGCATCTCTTGCAGGACAGCCGACACACGCTTCCTACAAAAACATGATGTAGCACAAGTCTGACTAGAAACACCTCAACAAGCTAGTGGTAATATTTGGCAAACTGGACAACATTAAAGAGTTTGACAAGCACAATAAAGCTCACAGTTTAAGAAGTACATTTCTTTAACTAGACTAGACCTGAAGAGTTAAGTCAATTCATTGATGAGAATGAATTGGAGGAGGGTGGGGGAGGGTGGGAGAGAGAGAGAGAGAGAGAGAGAGGGAGAGAGAGAGAGAGAGAGAGAACAACTACACATTTTGCTTTTTCAGATGTTTCTAGTCATTTCTAATGTCTAAACAAACATCTACTACGCCTTTACTAACAGGGTATCTGCAGGTCAAATTTAAGACTTTTAAGACTGTTTTAAAACTATTATGAATGCAATTTAAGACCCATGTCACATCCATTTAAGACCACTATGAATGCTATTTAAGACCTACTTCACATTCATACTGGCAGGAAAGTACTAAAGATATGACAGACAACTGGAACATCTGTGTGGTCATTGCTGCTATATGACTGATGCTTCGTTGATGCAGTGTGTTAAGTCCAGAGCAGCTCAGCTTTTAGTGTAGGTGTAGCTTCAAACGCTGTCTGGACATACTGTAGTTTTGTTATGGTGTGCTCAAAAAACAAAAGATTTAAAAGCAAGATAAGGCATTTCTTTTGAAATGAAAGTAACGTTACTGAATTTTTAAGACCTGCCAAAATTGGACTCAATTTCAAATTCAATTCAATGCAAGACTTTTTGAGGCCTTATATTTGGGTTACTGTGTTTTAGACCATTTTAGACTTTTTAAGACCCTTTAGGAACCCTGTCCTCAAATCCTCTTACCGTCCCATCCATGCTTCTCTCAAGTCTGACCTTCTGCTCTTAGTCGCTACATAAACACACAATACCTCTCTGTTCCTCATCTAAAGCTGCCATCTATTCATCCTTCCCTCCTTCTCCTTATCAGTACTTTCCCACTCCTTGCCTTCCACATGTCTGTTGAGGTGATTTTGTTACCGTATCTTTCCCTCCCACACCATCAGTACTTCATTTTAACAAAAACGATCTTACCTCCCGCCCTCCTCATTGGTGTCCAGACATCCGATGAGATGGATGAGCTGCTGGGAGATGAACTCCTTTGTCATGACAAGCTCCAGCTGGTTGAAGTCGGCCCTCTGTTCCTCCGACAGCAAAGGCACTGCCTTCAGATATCTACGACAGCCGGAGTCAAGAGAGATTACAACAGCTCTCAGAGCAGTCAGATTAGATAATGCTGTCCTCAGGCACCACAATCACATCACTACATCTCACAATAAATAGTCCAGTCATATCAAATGTAATACTGTAGGTAGCTACACACTGCACCAGCACTACCTACGAGCCACAGCTACACACATCAACTATCACAGTGATTCATACAAACCTGCAACTGCTCACATATTTAAAACATATTAATATACAGTATATACAGAATTTTATGAGCAGATATATGTTAAGCGTGCCACTTGGTAAGAGCGAATTTAATTAAGGAGCATTTAACACCACACATCACATTTTGAGGTCTGTTTTTTTAAGTCCAAGGCGATCTCTTGCTTTAAGTCTAAAACGCAAAGATATTCACTTTACTATGGTATTAAAAAGAGAAAATAATAATCAATTATCAAAATAGTTGCCGATTATTTTTCTGTCGAACGACAAATTAGTTGACTAGTTGTTGTAGGTCTAAACTATAAGAATAAATCACTTTGTAGAGCCTGTTGCTTCTAATCTACAGTAGGGTTAAAATATGTAGCTGACAGCAAGAAAATTATAAATGTTATCCCTGGAACCGTCTCTTCTCTCACCCATAGAGGTAGTCGGCATAGGTTGCGGCATCTGGTAACACTTGCTCCAGCATTTCATCACCATCATCTCCTTTAGTCTTGATGAACTCACACAGAGCTCTCCAGTAGAGCACATTCTCACAGGACAGTGAGTCAACTGGGATCAGCTTCCTGTTGAAAACACACATAATCCACAATTTCAGACATTTTCATTAATTATGCGATACCATCCCAGAGACAGAGTTGAAGTGTACCTGTTGTCGAGCTGCGTATTGTTCTGCAGCAGCTCTTCAGTAGGTGTCCCTTTAAAAATAGCTTGCAGTGTGTCCAGAGCCGTTTGGGCACAGTTCTCTACATCCAACCTGTGGAGCAGCTCAATGACGTTGCCGTCCAGCCGAAGCAACCAGGCCGGCAGCACGCGAGAGCAGACCACCTCCCTCACCGTTTCTACAGCACACACAGACAATCAGACACATTAAATAGGTACAACGTAATTTCGAGTTGAAACAAGCAGTTGACAGTAAAATAATTGAAAATAATTAATTATTTCAGCCAACCAGCAACTCCAATGTGAGACCAAGGACTTTTCTCTGCTATACATCATTGTGAAATAAATATCTTTGACTTTTGGACTGCTGGTCGGACAAAACAAAACATTTAAAGATGACACGTTAGGATCTGAAAAATTGTGGTGGACATTTTGTCCTTCCACAGGTCTGTGTGTGTTTCCCCAGATACCACCTTTGTGCCTGCCCTTGCAGTTGCAGCAGGCAGCTGGTCACAGCTGAATCCTATTGCTTATCATGGCTGGGAAGAAAAGACGATGTGAGAGCAGCGGTCGGGTCGGTGTCAGTGACCCAGTGGTGGTAGTCATACAACAGCTAACATAGCTGCTTTATAATCTGTGTGTGACCTGCAACACAGGTGAACTTTTATATGTTTTGCTGTAGATTGCAGCCACAATCTGTTGTCTTGGATTAATAAATCCGTCCTTATTTCTGCTTATACCTCAGTTTCCTTGATTCTTTTTTCCCCCCGGTATAATTTCATTATTACCTTCCTCACACCGAGGCTGACTCAGGCAATGTAACACATAGACTAAACAATTTATCAAGACAGTAAAAAAGGTTTGTTTATTGCAGCTTTTTTGCATTTGTTTTCAGAACTTTTTAGCTGACAAAGTGTCTGTGTAACATGTAAACAGGCAGAAATCATTATTACCTGAGGTGTCATGGAGACCCTGCTGCAGGAGATTAACTCTTTGTGCGATGGTCAGAGCTTTAATGTGAACCTTGTCAGCCAGAACCTTCAAAACAGAAAACAAAAGTCAGAAATTTCAAACCTCAATACACGATGTTTAACAAGAACAAGTATTCAATTATGTCAAGACAACAACTTTATTGTTATTTTGACGTTGTTTATATTATTGTTATTATTGTAGTTATCTGTCGATGTACTTGGCATGTCTGCGCACCTGGTAGGCTAGCTTGCGGACGTTCTCTTTGATGTCCCGGGTGCGTTTGAGTACTTTGGGTAGGGTGCGAGGGGACATCGCAATGCAGGAAAGAACAGCACGGCGCACCTCAGCATTAGCATCATTTTCCAGTATCAACATGTATGCTGAACAGTGAAAGAAAAAGTATTACAGTTAGAGAGCCTGTGAAAAAGAGAAAGAAATAAAAACATACATATCAAATCACCCAAAACAAAGGCTATTTCAGTGAGTAGTGATTAAAGTATACGCTAAGAATACAAGGCCATGAAGTGAGCTGGAACACCCACTCTCAATGTATATACTGTATACTGTATAAGTTAAACAACAAGTTGTTTCAAAGAAACAAGCTGGAGGCAGAATGTTTTACAGCTGAACAATGATAATATTTTCTGCATTTGCTCGAGTGTGTTCTGCCATATCAAGAATAAAGCAGCAAGGGATAGAAAAACAACAACAAACCGTTGATGGTTGGACAGTCAGGATCCCTTGGCTGTTGTAGACGCGTCATGGCCAGCGCAGCCTGAATCCTCACATTGGGAAACTTGTCAGTGACACGGACCAGCATGGCTTGGTGGATGCGGTCAAAGAGGTCGTCGTCTATCTGGGCATTCTCCGCCATACTGCCCAGCAACTTGTTGATCAGCTGGCACACGCGGAAACGCACCGCATGGCTGTTTGCTTTATGAGACTGAGAAGAAAAGAAGACAGAAAATGCAGCAGAATAAACAGTTTGGGACAAGGAGTGGAAAAGGAGGAGCATGAAATAGGATTGGGGAGAAACAAGAGCAAACATGAATCAAAGGAAAGAAGACAAGTGGGACAGAGGAAAAGGGGTTGCAAGCCACAGAAAAGTGTAGAAGTGAGACACAGATGGAGTCAAACAGGAGGAGAGACGAGACAGATGGGACAGGACAAAATGAGATTAAATGGCAGCCGACACATAAGTCATACCAGGGCATCTCTGTACAGCAAATGCTCAAAGTCAGAGAAGTTTTTGGTATCAGTGTCGAGAAAAGTGCTGGGGATTTCTTTAAAAAAGTTTGCTGCAAATAATTAGCATTTGTCTGTCACAAAGTTGATATCTTGTACACATTTAGCACATGTAAAACAGTGTGCATACATTTTTGTAATAATGTTTATACCTCCAATAGGAAATTGAAGAGGAAACTCAAAAATGGATGATCATCCTCAGCATCTTCTTCTTCCTCCTCCTCCTCCTCCTCCTCCTGCTGTGCCTCCTCCTCTGTTTTAGGTGGAGGCTGGAAACTTGCGGCAAACCTCGCGACAAACTCTATGACATTTTCAACTGCAGGTTCACGCTTGTAGACGATCATGGCGTACTTTAGGTAGTGGATGAACTCCTCATGGAAAAGTGTCTTGTCCTCAAGCTGGAGGAGGACATGGAGGATGTCATCAATGACAAATTATTTAAACCAGGAGAAACAATAGTTTAGGTCTTTTTAAAAAGATGGTGGAAATGGGCAACATGTCATGAGTTTTGTTAATATTCATTAACAACAGAAAAGATAACCATCCAAAGCTGTCAGGTCAGCATGTCAGGTTATCTTACTGTCCCTTGTGTCAAAACAAAAAGCACAAAAACAGCTTTCAGTTTCTATGAACCTCATATTTCAAACAAACTTCAGGTCTGCTCCAATTTAAATACTGTACTTTTAAAATGTGGATTTTTGTTTACCACTTCCTTTTATTAAGTTATATTTGGGGCCATTTATTCAAAACTTGCATGGTAACTGATCTTTTTTAAAATCCTATTTGAGTATTTTGCCGTGTGTTTCTTAGGTCTTCAAGTAAAGCACTTTGAATTGTCCTGTTGTTAAGAAACTTGCATCACCTTAGATCTCTATCTCCCTCTATCTATAGATAGATAGATAGATAGATAGATAGATAGATAATCTAGACAATGCACAAGAACAGTAAATATACATATCAACACTAGAGATAACATCTATAGAATATACACAAAAAATAATATATTCGAATACACCATAAATATACCAGACTACAACAAGCTTAGAAAATATAGAATATGAACACAGAATAACAATACCATTTTATATACAATACCCAAGTGTGCAATGACTACGAAACAGTACAAAAGTGTGCAAGTAACAATTACTTTAAAATACAATTAAATGAGGAAGTTATAATGGTAATAATAATAATAACAATAATAATAAATCCTTTACCAGGACCAACTTTTTCACATTACAGAAATAGATTTAAACTAATGAGGAAGCGTTGTATGAATAAACAATATACATATAATGTCACCACACAGCACGTACCTTGTTGTATCGGCTGTTCAGACTCGCCACCAGCTTTGCCTTGTTGTTGTGGCCCTTCTGAGCGAGCTGAAACGCCTCTTTAATGTCCATTTCACTGTCTGCAGTCATGTTTCCTTCACAGAAAAACAAAATAAAAGACAGAATCAGTAACTCTACTCACAGTAACTAACAAAGTGACTTTTGGCTGAACGCTAACGGCAGCAGCCTGTTTGTCTCTAGTGTCTCATTAGCTAAAATTTAGCCCCACCTCGATCCAATTCCCACTGAAAGAAGAGCAGAAAAACAACGTAACCTCGCGACGTCGTGCGGGATAAATCTCCCTAAAGATACTTTATGTCGTTATTTATCAGCATGTTTAGGCTAACTCCATATCATAGAGAATAAGTTAACTTATTATGAGTTTTAGAGACGTACCTTTTATTCAGTTTTCTCCTCGCAACACTGCCGCCCGTTTTCAAATTCAACTGTCGTGTGTTCTCGCGAGAACTAAGATGTGATTGCTACATAGTGACGTAGAGTTATGTGTAACTACAAGCCCTGAGTTTAGCCTGGCAGACGTAGCTTTGTTAGACAGGTCAGGCAGAGCTCAAATGTAATAATTAATTGATTGATTGATCAGTTAATGGACAATTGAATGGCAAGTATTTTTTTAACATTTTTTTTAATATCATATGAGCCGGAGAGATGTAGACATACAATCAGTAATATAGCACTGAATACAGGTAATCAAGTCAGTAAGATCAACAAGAAAAACAATAGGCATATATATATATATATATATATATATATATATATATATATATATATATATATATATATATATATATATATATATATATATATATATATATATTTTCTATATATATTTAGATAGAAATAATAATACATACTAACATATTGCACATATATACATGTCAACACCATACAACTATTTTGATGATTGAGTTATGAAAGGTTGAGATCAAATGGGATTTTTGTTGCTTTTTGATTCTAGTGTTCATTAAAAGTGATAAAAATATAAATTTGTTTGCTTGCTGTTCATAGCTTTGGTGTTTACATTGTTATGAGGAAAGATTGTGGAGAAAAGGCCCTCATACAGAAGGGACTGAGTGAGATCACAGATTAACAATTAGTTTACAACACTCACATTAGATTTACTGGGTGTGGCTGGGTTTTAGTGATTTGTCATTTTAAAACACAGAAAGAACCAGTCAATAGTCTGGATTCATTTTGGTTGGATTAAAGAAACCCATCACTTATCTGCTGATATTTCATATCCCACATTTGAGCCATGTAGGTTATTAGTGTGCAACCCCTTGTGATGTCACTGTGCTACAGCTGCCGGGCAGCTGAGCTGTGGAGGGGTCACAGCACACAGCTCACCCGTGGGAAGGGCAGTAACAAGCGTCTCCACAGGCGGATAGGGCGCCTCATATGGCAACAACAACAGCCATCTACAGTATCTTTGGAAATCAATTTAATATAGAGGTTACTCTGTCAGGCTTCTGCTTTAGACCTGCGTGCATGTGATCATAGGATTATCTGAGAGGTGTATTATCATATTAAATATTTATGCTGGTGGATGCAGGGGCTAAAAGTCTGCATTAGTCTGTACATACTGTACACCTGCCATGTCATGAGCCAAAAAGATGAGAAAAAAACAGCTTCTATTGCACTTCTGTAAATAAACAGGCACATACTGTACAGTGGGTGAACTTAAGACATTCAAATGTTTTCCAGAGAGATACAGGCCCTGTGTAAAATTGCTTTAACACTCAGTCATCAAACTATCTTGTACTCATTCACACATATAAAGCACAGTCCATTATGGATATACTGTCTGAATTGCTCCATTAAACACATCATTTATACATATTTTTTATACTGTTTTTATTGTGCTTTTAATAATTGGAACTTGCAAAACACAAATCTCTGCATGAGAGATCATACAAAGTATAATAATAACAGCTGTACATTTGTATCTGTCATATAATACAAATTTACAGTTTACAGAAGAGTCATAGGTAAGTGTGTTGGTAACACTCTTACCAACACTACATAAATAAATAAATAAATAATATCAAATATATTAACCAAAAATAAAATAAGATAAAATAAAATTAAACAAATTTAATTTAATTTAATTTAATTTAATTTAATTTAATTTAATTTAATTTAATTTAATTTAATTTAATTTAATTTAAAAGGGGGTGGATGCCTATTACCCTTATCAGCAAACTAATTGGGTCTGTCTGAATTTCTGCAATCAGGTATGACTAAAAAGTGGGAAATCATAATGATGGTGGTTTACGTGTTTGTTCATGTTTCAGTTTCTATCATTTTGATCTTTAAAGTCACATGTGTGGCAATATGCTGTATATCTCACTGTGACTAAGCCTGGATTACAAACTGGTGAAGCATAAAAAAATGCCTAATGGCCCCAGACTGATGGGGTCCCCTGAAGCTCCAGGTTCACTATGTACCAGTTGGTTTGTGATTAACTGATTAATTGCAACTTTGTTTGGGGATGTGCCCCACTAAAAAACACACACTAAGACTGGTCCTGCATCATTATTCAATCCTGTGGCCATATCTGGAAGCCTCAGTATGCTTCCAGCAAACTCAGTCGTAGGATGTGTGACCACTTCTAAAGATAAAACTGTTTATTGCTGGTCCAAAAGGCCACACTGAAAGGCGGGGTGGAAAGTGTGCCTTCAGCCTCCTCATGCCTGCATCCCTCTGCCTCCCCAGTCTCTCTCCAAGAACTTGGTGCACGTCTTTGTTCCCTCAAATGCAATGAATCGTACTAATGTGTGTAGCACACACACACACACTTTTGGATAGTCTCTCCTTGAAGGCATTCGTGGTGTTGGCACTCGGTTGGCTATATGAAAACTGATGGCATGAAAGAAGAGATCTCGTCAGCCAAGTGCTGCGTAATATGACGATCAGATTGTTGGTTATAAATAGTTTCTCGGATACAAGCCCCAAAATGTTCCTCACATGATGCATATGATCCTAAATAAAGTTAGGTTTGATGGACTGACCTCAAAAATTGACAGGAAATGAGGGCCCAGGTATTATTCTATCAGAGAAGTACTGGGCCTCTACAGTGTAAGACTACACACAAGGTGGTGGTTGAACAGGGTTAGTACAGGCTCAGTAGTTAATTTCTCCCCAGGGGCCTCCTGTAAGATTAATCCAACCATATCACTGTGACAGTTAAAGGGGCACTCTACCTATTTTACACATGCAGGTCAGTTTACTCATCATGAGAAAATAACTCATGTTTTATCTCAGCTTGATCTAAAAGGAAACAACTTATTTGTCTGAATTAAGATGTATTTGAGGGCTTGGACTTGTACGTTCCAATACCCATACTACCATAATATTTAGTATGCCCAAAAACATGTATTATGTCCTAATACATTGTCACTGTATGTCACAAATACCAGAATGTCCTACTACACACAGTCAAATTTTGCAGTATGCAAGCCAGCATGCTTTTCTGGCTATTCTGACCCACAAATCCTCTGCAAAGCAGACATAGGAGCAAGATGGTCAAAGTTCAAAGTGAAGTAGTATGTCTCCATTGTATGTGTACTGCATGCAACAGTACATGCTTTGTAAGGTAAAAGTAAAAAGGAAAAGTATGCAATCTAATCATCAGGTCATCGTCAACTGCTTATCCGGGGTCGGGTTGTGGGGGCAACAGCACTGATCGGGCTAATGGAAACATGCTACTGAGTTGCATTATGGGAAGTGTAGGATTCAGTGTTTTTGAAGCACTCTGCCTCTACTGCATCGATTTGGGCCTTTTTAAAAAAAAGAAATAAAGGCTAGCCTATTTTTTGCAAGATCCCCAACTAAAAAAGTAAATTGCTTGATTACACCTTTAAAGGATGGCAATACTGCCAGCTCCGTGTATAAGAATGTGGTCCTGTAGTTTGTACTTTAAACTCTACAACTTTTTCAATAGAAAAATAAGTGACATATGCATAAAATGTAGCTACAGTTTCCCAAATGTGTCAAAGCTGCAGTAGGCGAGTTTGGAACAAATATGATTTTAAAGAGTTATTATTATAAAATGGTCGCTATATCCTGACAGTAGTACATGAAACAGGTAACCTGCAATAAAACAACACATGCTTCTGTGTCCTCCAGTGCTCCTAATGGCATCTGCAGGATTTCACAGACCAGAGGAAAACAGCCAGTGAGAGCTGAGTCACGTGAGGTCAGTCAATCAATCAAAAAAATCACAAATTAGGCAGCGCTGATCAAATATGAGTCAATATTCTGTTACTGTAATGACTATTTCTCACCTCAAATGTTTTCAGAAACATTTTGTAGTTACTGTTTATCTATAAAATGAGCAAGTTTGTGACCCGGCAGCCATGTTGAGAATGCCAAGCACTGTCCGTACGTTCTGTCTCTGAAATGATTAGTCAAATGGTGCCTTCCAATGAGGTTGTGTTTACCATGTTTATAAGTTGGGTCCATATGAAAACCTCCCTCATGTCATATCCACAACCTCGTAAGAGGAAAGTTTCTGAAAGCTCCAAGTTCATGACATGTGACGTGTTTGTTGATGTGTGAAATGAAGGAGCCGTTGGAAGTTCATTTCATTTAGTCATTTAGAAGTTAATATACTGCAATCTTAGTCATACATTGTTTTTCATGTTAATTTTACAATATGTCTGAGGAAAATGTTGATATTCCCAACGACCTCATCTTTCTCCTCTGTCATTATGTCTTTGCATTTCCTGCATCATGTTTCACACTAGCTAGCTTGCTACATTGTTAGCCTCTGTGGCTTCTAGACGCAGTAACGTTAATATTGCCATTGCTTAGCAGCGGTGTTCTTCACGGCTTAACCACTTGAACGCCACACATATCGTGTACACGACTACCCATCTCGTAGACATTGTAAACACGAGCCCATTTGAAGGCACCAAACGTCTCTAGGTTTGTTAAAGCCTGAAAACAGAGCCATGAGGAGGAGCAGAGCTAGTTTTCTCTCAGACCACTTGAACTTCAATATGCTGAAAGGTTATTATGGAATTTTTGCCAAATCATGCCAAAAATTGCTACCTACTGCACCTTTAAGTTCAAAGAAAAATTGCTTGAGACCTTTTTTTTTTAGCTAGGGCAGCCCTAGTAGTAATAATACCATATGCATGGTACTTTTCCAATAAAATGAGTTTAATAAAAGAAATAAGCAGCAGTGCTACGTTTGTGTTTATCTGATTGATGGGGTAAAACCACAGGACCAGACCCCGGAGACCCCCTCCTCCCCTCCTCCCGGTGATTGATACGGCAGCGCCGGTAGGGGCGGGGTAGCACTGCAGCAGTGCGCCTCTCTGTCGAGCTGTCTCCGGTAATGCTCCATAGGATACACACGCCCCTCTCCGCCCCTGCCGCGAGACAGGTGGTCGGACTGTATGCCTTCATCCTCGAGCGCTGCCTCTTAGGATAAAAACACACATATATCCGTTGACAGCAGGGACGGGTCGGTTGGCGCGAGCGCGTCCCCGATGGACTTCCAGCGTGTGACCTCCGCGATCACCGGGCGGACCGCGGGAGAGGGGGGCACGCACGAGGAGAGCCCCGCCGATCTACTACCAAATGTTTCCCAGCTCGAGCTGCTGTTCACGTGAAGGCGGTCTACCGACAGAGGAATGAGATGCGCGAGTAAAAAGTTGACGTTATTTCGGTGGGAATTTTCATCCGAGAGGCGGAAGGATCATTTGTGACAATCCTCCGGGCGGTTGGGGAAGTTCCCTACCGGGGTTTCATTATGGCTTCAGGCGCCGGTAAGGCTGCACAGCCCGCCGGGCCGGGCTCCGCCGTTAACGGGACTGCGGCAGAGTTCCCCAACATCGAGCAGGAGCTGTACGACTACCAGATGCACAGCAAGATGTGCAAGAAGATCGCTCAGCTCACCAAGGTAAGACCTGCCGGGGGCACCGGGAGAGGCGCGCCGCCGGACGGACGGACGGACGCGCTGTCACCGGATCTGTCAGGCTGAGTGGATGATCTGATGGCTGCCTCACTGTATATCTGCCATCACACTGAAACACAATTACAGAGCGAGAAGGTCATTATCTTCTGATATATTTGACATATCGGCCTCGGGGGAGCACCAAACAGCAAAATGTAAATGTATAGAAATATAACATTGATCCATAGGATATTAAAATTATACCAGAGGCAGCATTGCAGTAGCCCGATAGACACTGTAAACTCATGCATGCAAAGCACCATCAGTCAGTAGATGTGCACAAATCATCATCATCTCTTGGGATAATGGTTGGAAAACTTGGATCAGGGTTCATTCGTCTTCGTGACTGACACAGTAATCAGACATTAGAGATCACTGAGAGCTTTAGGCTGCACAGCTTCAGTTATTTGACAGCCAAACCTTCCAGGACAGCAGTTAAGAGTGATTTAATTATCAGGTAATTTATGGATTATCTCTGCCATGCATTGATTTATAGGAGTTCAGATGATTAAATGTAAAAAAGCCTACACTGAGTAGAGCATCACAATGGTTGCATAAATGCCAGAGCCCAAATTTATTATGAATATTATTATTATTATAATAAATCAATTAAAATATTTAATTGCATTTATTTGCATGATCCTCCATAATTCATTGGAAAATAATCACTGTTCAAAATGTACCTTAAAGGGCGATTTGTCATCTATTTAATACTCTTATTAACATGGGAGTTGGCAAATATGCTACTTTATGCAAATGTATGTATATTTATTATTGGAAATCAATTAACAACAAAAAACGATGGCAAATATTGTCCAAAAACCATCACAGATATTGATATGACATGGTTGGTACCAATGGATTCATTCGATTCCGATTCATATGATGCCAGTACCTTCTCCACTATTTGCTATAACCTTGATTTATTGCGTTAATGCTTTAAATAAATTAGTTAAAACATGTTATCATGTTAACTTTGACAACCCTAATTATTATATTATTATTGTTTCTTTGACCAACAGATAAAAAAAGACTATCCAAAGGTATCAATTAACAGATATATGAAATACATAAAAGCACACTGAAGAAGCTGGAACCACCAAATTGTTAATATTTCCTATAAAAATGCATTAATTGAGTAATCAGTTGTGTGTCTTCCCCATATGAGTGTCTTTTCATACAGTAAGCATTGCTATATGGGGATTCTCCCTCTCTCTCCGGTGTAAAATAGTGCTTACAGAAGCAGGGCATGACCCATCGCTTGTTGAGCCATGACAATTACTGATGACTGTGCACCTCCCATCTTCCCTTATGGGCTCACCTCTGTGGAGCCTGTAGACTAGGTGTGCGTCTGTCCAGGAGCTCATGTATGCAGTAACATGCTGCGGTGTGTTGTTCAGAAAGCTTCTTCTCAGACGCACACAAACAGAGATGACACAGATGAGGGGTCAGCACTTGTGTCTGTGCTTGTTAGGGGGATTTGCCTGCTGAGTCCCTCTACCTCTGCTATCTCTCCACTCCTTTCTATCCTATAATTGAGGGCTTCTCAAACCTTTTGGGGCCAAAGATCCCCATCATAATCGTAAGACGGTGTCAGCGTAATGCTTACTACCATTTTTATCCTAACGCCATTTGAACTATTTGTGTTGTAAAACCTTTCAAGCTAAATACTTCAGACCTGTTTGATAGTGATAAACATGAACACATTTCAGTTTGAATCACATTAACATCACTTTGTTTTGCGGGTGCTTTGTAATCAGATGTCGCATTAGCTTGGTCGGCTTCATGGCTTCGTTCGCCAGCAGCGTAAGACACATGGCGCAGTTTGGTCTCCTGTAGCTGTCACTCGATATTTTCTCAATTAAAGGCTGGCCCAAGCTAAAAGATTTATGAAATCTTAACAGAAGTTGAAAATGCAAGAGACAGTTTTGTTCCTATAGTGTGTTGAGAGCAGCGATACGGTCAAGACAGCACAACGCACACAAACGGATTCATTCATGAACAACAAGAGTCCCAACTAAATAACCTGTAAATCTCGCAAAATATCTCACGATCAAATGTGACTTTAGTGTAAACAAACATGGCTGACGACGGGCAGGAAGAATTAACGGTGTTTGTTTTTGCACTACTTTGTACTGAAAAGCCACAAAGAAATAAATACAGATAAAGTCATGGAGACACATTAAATAAACACTTGCGTTGTTGCCACATATCAACAAGCTGGTCCTCCATTTCTGAGGCTCATCTTACTACTTTATACTTTGCGTTTTGCATTAGCTTCGGACACAATGATGGCGGTTGATGTCTTTCCCATGTGACTGCATCATTGGCTGTCCTTGGGGTTCCCCACCCTAACCAGGATATCTGATCGTAAATATATCACTCACTCACTCATTGTCAACCGCTTATCCGGGGTCGGGTCGCGGGGCAACAGCTCCAGCAGGGGACCACAAACCTCCCTTTCCTGGGCCACATTAACCAGCTCTGACTGGGGGATCCCGAGGCGTTCCCAGGCCAGTATGGAGTTATAATCTCTCCACCTAGTCCCGGGTCTTCCCTGGGGCTCCTCACAGCTGGTCGTGTCTGGAACACCCACTGAGGGAGGCGCCCAGGTCGTGAATATTCATTCATTCATTCATCGTCAACCGCTTATCCCCTTAGGGGTCGCGGGGGGCTGGAGCCGATCCCAGCTAGCATTGGGCGAAGGCGGACAGGTCGCCAGTCCATCGCAGGGCACATAGAGACAGACAACATAGAGACAGACAACATAGAGACAGACAACATAGAGACAGACAACCATTCACACTCACATTCACACCTACGGGCAATTTAGAGTGATCAATTAACCTAAACAGCATGTCTTTGGACTGTGGGAGGAAGCCGGAGTACCCGGAGAAAACCCACGGGGAGAACATACAAACTCCACACAGAAGAGTCACAAGCCGGAATCGAACCTGCGACCCTCTTGTTGTGAGGCGACAGCGCTAACCACTACACCACCGTGCAGCCCCGTCGTGAATATTTTATGTTTAATATTTACAATTTGAAATCAGTGCAGACAAGATGGACTTCCAAGCCAATCGGGGGATGTAAAAACTGGAATATCTGGAAAGATAATCTTTAAAACCATCACAAATCAGGGTTTTGGTAACAATAGTTGGGAGGGGGAATCGGCCCAAATTGGCTTGATTCTCATATAGTGTGTACCCGGCATTAGCTAATGTGGGCTTAGCGTCACTTGGTGATATAGACTGGCTCAAAAATTTCTCCATGCTCCCCAGCTAGCTAGCTGGCTGATGATGTAAGCTAATAGGAGTGGTTCATTGGGCCCTGCATGAGAGGACTGAGTCACGACAGATTGACATGATGTGTCAAAATCATATCAGAGTTTCTGTTAGCCCAAACGTGGTTCTAGGAATGGACACAACATGCTTGTTTTCATTGGTGCAAATAGCCCCGTCTGTAGATATGTACTTGCGCTGTCGCCTCACAGCAAGAGGGTCACAGGCTTGTATCCAGCTTGCTGCCCTTCTGTGTGGAGTTTGCATGTTCTCCCCATGTTAGCGTGGGTTTTCTACGGGTTTTCTGGCTTCCTCCCACAGTCCAAAGACATGCAGGTTCGGACTCTATGTGCCCTGCGATGGACTGGCGACCTGTCCAGGGTGTACCCCGCCTTCGCCCAATGCCAGCTGGGATCAGCTCCAGCCCCCCTCTAACACCTAACGGGATAAGCGGTTGCAGATGGGTGGATGCAGCGATCTTTTTCAGACTTTTTCAGTCCCAATAGTGATACCTGGGCTTTGGAAATTGGTCGATACGACTACCGACCCGATACTGGTGCTTAATTGATAAGCTGTGTGCCTCACAGTGTGGAAGTGACTGGGATCATTATTTCATGTTCAAGGAAACATCATGCTTGACTTCAAAATTGCTCTCCTAACTATGTAAAACAAACTTAACAATAAATACACTGATATAAATTTATTTACATCTTACATCTTTTTTAGTGAAATGATAAATCGTACTCCAGCAACTTGGTGAAATTTTTTTAAAATGAAGAAGAATTACAATTCAAAGTGTAAACCGTTTTAATGCAGCAACAACTTGGTCAAAACTTAAACAGGAATTGTAATTACAGTATGTAATGTATATAGTATATAAACATGAAATTGAATAGATCGACCCCATTGTCACTGATATCTGATCCAGTATCAGTATCGTTGCATTCCCTTTTTTCATTTTTTTTATTATTTTTTTGGAGAGTTTTTTTCCATTTTTATTGAGAGTGAGTATTACTGAAAGGGGAGACAGAGGGGACGACATGCAGCAAAGGGCCCCAGGCTGGATCTGAACCCAGGGCCGCTGCGACAAGGACTCAGCTTTGGTATATGGGACATCCGCTCTACCAAGTGAGCTACAACAGCCCCTCATCTGTATTTTTAATGATACAACACAGTTTTAATATTTAGAACAAATTTCCCCCTGGCAGAGTGCCACGGACCCCCGGAGGTCCCTGAACCCCACTTTGAGAGGCAGTGCTACTTGTTTGTCTCTCTTGAAACTTTACGCAAGCCCTGCCAGCCGGCTTTAGCTCTTTGATGACCGCAGTAAATGAATTCGAAACCCGGAGCGCTGATGAAATATAAGAATCATCATATCCGATATTTGGCGTAAGCATTTTCTTGCAGCTTTGGGATGCCGGGCATGTGACACATGGTTTATTTGAGTGTTTTGGGGCGGGGGCGGGGTGTGGAGTGGAGAGGAAGTGGGAAATGGGTCAGCTGTGGTAACCTTATATATTTATTAACCTCTGCTCTCTGTGTGCGCGGAGGAAGCTGGCACACACACACACACACAGTCATGCACTTGTACTTAACACACCTCCTCACGTCGGCCCATCCCTCACTCGTCCACTCACCCATTGCACGCCCCCGCCCTCCTCTCTCTGCCTCTGAGAGTGGTCTGCCCCGGTTGAATGGGTGCTGCTAAAGATAAACCAGTAGCACGTCGGAGTGTGTTTACATGGCGGAACGAGCCAATGGGAAGAAAGCGAGCTGACCGTGTCGGGCCAGCTGTTGTGAATGTTCACATAAGCTTGTGCGTGAGCAGACATGCACACACCCACATGAATACACAGTAGTCTCTTAACGTGACTCACAGAGATCAACAGTAGCATATTAAAGTGTGTTTGTGTGCACATATATGCCAACACGTTTGATTGGCAGCTCTAATTCTGTCTGTGTGATTTCCTGTACTTATCTAGCTTACACTGTCACAATGTTCCCTGCTTTGTAATCCAGCACACCCGGTACCCTCTTTGATATGTGTGTGTATGTGTGTGTGTGTGTGTGTGTGTGTGTGTGTGTGTGTGTGTGTGTGTGTGGGGGGGGGGGGGGGGGGGGTGATGTAAGAGAAAGTGTGTGCACGCTTGCTTGTCTCTTTGCCTAACCTCTCCTCTGTGCTCCAGCCATTCACTCTACATCTCACTCCTGTTTCCAAAAAGCCTCGTCCCGGCTCTCCTTTACACTGTAGACAGAATATTAATTTCATGCTTTGCTGACTATGAAGTTATCGTCAATAAGCACGGTCACTGGCTTTTGAGGCTACATGAATAACATTATCGACTGGCAGGATCAATAAGGGGATCTCGAGACAGGATTTACAGTAGCAAGAGGCCCTCGCCGCTCTCTGACCGAGCTGCCACGCCAAGTTGCCATCTTGAGAATGTGAGCCCAAACAGATGAATTAAAGCGGAGCATTCTGGGGCGTGCCGCCATTTTTGGAAGGTAGCGTATGGAGCTACAGTAGAGTATCTTTATCTGTCACCGTCTATTCATCTGTCATCTGGCAATCGTTCGTCATCAGAAATGTATTAAGTGCGTCCGAAAGACAAATACCCATATAAAGAGAAGACAGAGGCAAAGGGGCCATTATTACAAAACTGACGGTAGTTTATGATATAAATCCTTACAAATTAAACTGGGCATACACTGTACAATTTTAGAAAAGTTGTGTACTTCCTACTCCTATTGTACAAGTAGATAGTTGGTGATGTAAAGCCAAATCTCATGATTTATGTGCTCACGCTGTACTGTCCGATCGTCAGCCACGACCTGAGTGGTCACACTGTATGCGTAAAATAGATTTAAAAAACATGGATCATCGGCTCCTGTAGACCGTTGTGGTTGATAACGATTCTTCGGAAACCTCTGAGGCAGGTAAAGTTTGTTTGCGAGCAGAGGTCTGTATGGGTCACAGTGCCAACAAAGCAGAAACATCCTGCCTTGATCATCTGTGCCATTCATGTCTGTATATGGACTTGCAGGTGGCTTGGAAGTTGTGGATAGTATGGCTTGTCTATTTTGCAGAGAGAATTGGAGGTAAGCTAGTTAAGGTTTACTATGTCTATAATTTATATATAGCCTACATTGTTGTCTTGATAGCTATGCTGTGATTACTGACGCCGGTCTGACTCTAAAACGAGTCATGTGGCTCAAAATTCGGGCCAGAAACGGGCTAAAATAGTGTATACCCAGCTTTAGGAGGCCCTTGACAGTTTGCCACCCATTACACCGATGTGTTTTGGCATACGTGAACACCTGTCAGCAGTTCAAAATATGTAAATCTTCAGAGGCTGATGTACAATTTACAAACGGGTAGATATATGACATTAACATCCACAAGCTAAAGACAAACTACAAAAACATCCAGTCAAAAATAAGCTGGCTAATGTTATGCTAACTGAATACAAAGAAAACGTCTGTTAAAGAAGAAGAAGAAGATATTCCTTTATTTGTCCCACAATGGGGAAATTCAATTTTTACACTCTGTTGTTAACTTATACACGGTACATGCAGACCCGAACACACACATGCACAAACAGGACCATATACATGCATCAAATGGAGAGACGTCAGAGTGATGGGGCTGCTCCTGACAAGCGCCCCGAGCAGTTGGGGGTTTGGTGCCTTGCTCAGGGGCACCTCGGCAGTGCCCAAGAGCTACTCTCCAGCTACCAGTTCGGTGACCCTCCGGTTCCCAAGCCAACTCCCTACAGACTGAGCTACTGCCGCCCCCAACTGCCGCCAAATACTGCATAATTAATGTACCGATAGATAACTGATAGATAATTTTCCTTCGGGGATTAATAAAAGTTCATCTATCTATCTATCTAACGGTATCATGCAAAATGAAACCCTTTGCTTTAGCCTACCTTTGTGTCTTACTGTATACAATACTACTACAATACTACAATTTGGCTTTTGAATCATGTTCACTGTGTATTGTTTTGTGTTATCTTTTGACACTTGCACTAATGAAGAGCACCGCTGCTGAGTAACAGTAATATTAAGTTACTGTCCGAGTCTAGAAGCCATAGAAGCTAACAATTTAGTAAGCTAGCAAGTGGGTAACATAATGTAGGAAATGCAAAGGCATAATGACAGAGGAGAAAGATGACGTCATTGAGAATATCGACATTTTCCTCAGACATATAAAATTACCAAGAAAAACAATATATGACCAAAATTACAATATGCTATACAATATTCACTTATTACACACCGATAAGTGACCTTCCATGGGCTTCACCATTTCTCACAACGTCAACTGAACTCAGAGCTTTCAGAAACTTTTCACTTATGAGGTTGTGAATACGACATGAGGGTTACATGGTTACAGCTGATAACGCTGTCCCAGTCGACAGCGTTGTTGCGGAGGTGTAGAGCCCAACCTCCAGTTTCCCCTCAGGTTAGCTCTGTCAGCACTTTGTTTCCACCGTCAGCGCTGTTAGCACCGTTTTCGCTCACAGCTATTACGCCACCAACACACCCACACTCACAACCGCCACACACACACACAGTCTGTCAGAAACTTGCTGAAGTTACGCAGCAGGCACAAAGCCACCAGCAATGCTAGCAGCTAACAGCTACTAACGTAGCACAAACACACATACTGTTTGTCAGACAATCGCTAACGCTGTTACATCGGGCAGACACAAAGCTGACAGCCTGCTAAACTATACTAAATGTGCAGTAGAGTTTTTTTACTGGGAAAGTGGCTGCATGTCTATGACATTAGATGCAGCACCATGGCTGTTAATGCTCCCGGACGGTGAACTGGGGACAGTGAACGCAGCACCGTGGCTGCTACTGTAGCTCTCCTGATGGTGAACTGTTGACTCAGTTGTCTGTTGTGCTCATACTCTGCAGCTGGCGCACCGCTGCATACGAGGCACAGATCTTGTCAGTTAACAGTTAATAATTGGTTAACAAGAGTCAGTTATCAGTTAAGAATATTTTTCATATATAATTATTATATAATTAATTAGATGAAATTATTACGTCTAGATCAGCGTTTCTCAGCCGTTTCGGCTTGTGTCCCCTTGAGGAGAGACTAGCTGTGCCCACTTGTCAGGACTTTGAAGTGATATTATCTTTTCAGATTGAGTTATTTGAATGATTTTCAGAGGCCTGAAGGGCTAAAACCATCCAACACAGAAAAATCTAAAAAAAGAAATGTAATTTAATATGATAGCCTAAAAGGAGCTACTACTACTACTAGGGGAGCAGTAAGTGGAGACGGCAAACCAGCAAAACGCAGAGCAACATCCAGTTAGACCTGTTTTCTAGTTAAAGGCCCACAGATTCGGATACCCTGCATTTATCATCAGAAATAAAAATATTAACTCATTTTAAAGCTTCCAATATGAAGGCACTGAGATGGATCAATTTATATAACATGCATACCTTTTCTTGTTGTTCTTAATTGTTGTTTTCAGTCATTTTTGTTTCAGTTACTATTTATAGGGATGCGCAATATAAGGAAAATATGCCACAATAATATTATTACTTGCGATAAATGAAACTTTTAAAAAGATATTAAGTGTACTCAGTTCTACCTTTCTGCTGCTCTCAGTTTACTTAAAAATACAAAGAAATACAACAAATTGGGTGCTGAATGAAAAAAATGAAATTGTTCCCAATGTTCTTTTATCGAACAAATTGAACATTGAACTGAATACAGACATCACCCATAAAAAAAAGAAAAGAAAATGGCGTTTTAAAGTGCAGTTTTTTAATGATTTACTCTCTCTGAATTAACTCAAATATCAGTACAATATTTTTATTGTCATTATGATGTCAACTTGGGTGATAAACACACCCTCTTTCGACAATAAAAAGCAATATATTGTGCAGCCCTAGTGGCTGTTTGTATCTGTGCTTGTATTACAGCGTTTTATTGTGTTTTAAAAGCCTAAAAAGGACTGCAAATTAGCTACACCTAGAAGTCTTATTTATTAATCTATTATTATTATTATTATTATTATTATTATTATTATTATTATTGTTATTATTATTTTTATTATTATTATTATTGTATTGTATTGTATATCCTATCATCCCTGCCAATGAAATTGCTAAAAATAAAATATATTTTTTTTATTTTTATTTATTTATACATAGATTTTTTTTATTACATTTTCATATCTTGTAGGTCATCTGAGGGGTCATCTGGTGAAATGTTTTTCAGAGTTGTTTGGTGGACAGAGCCCTGACCTCAACCCCAACTAACACCGTTGGGACGAACAGAACAAGGACGAGCATCAGTGCCCAGTCTCACCGATGGTCTCTCTGCAGCCACTTCTTGTGGAAAGCGTATATGAAAGGTTATATGAGTGTACTGTTTGCATAATTTTGGACACATAGTGTAGCTCCAGGTGTGGGAACGCTTGCTAAATTTCCCATTTACCCTCCGTGCTCTCACTCTCAAACTGGTCAAAGAGGACAGTCAAGCCAAGCCTGGCCTGGATTCAGAGTCCCCTTCAGTCCTCTGAGTCATGAGTCATAGTTCAAGAGCCAAAGTTCATGCACAGTGACGTGATTGAATAGCCGGCGTGACATACTGTCCAAGTTTACGACTGGCAGGACAGAGAGAGGCGGGTCTGTGATTAGGATCTGGGAAGATGTCACATCCATCATCGACATCTGTCGGTGAATTATAAGAAATACGTCGTAGATTAATTGACATTGTGCAAGTGTGTAGGGGAGGTCGTCTCACACACACACACACACACACACACACACACACACACACACACACACACACACACACACACACACACACACACACACAGAGGGAATGTCCGTCAGTGCTGTGCCAGCTGTGTACTGCAGACAGAGAGGCGTCTTGGTAAAATACGAGCCTGTATGTGTCCCGTGCATACAACCATGCACACACACACACACACACAGACACACACACACACACACACACACACCTCTGCGGGTGGGTAAGTGAGCCATCAGGGTCAGTAGGAGCAGATGATGACACTGTAGATGTGGCATGGAGGGTAAAGTGAATAGTGCAGAGAAACGGGCCATATTTCAGGTGTTAGTCACAGACTATATTGGGAGGAGAGACTCCTCACATGCTGACAGGACTGAGAATCACTGCATGGAGCTGCAGCTTGGACTATTGTA
This sequence comes from Pterois miles, assembly GCA_947000775.1. NCBI lineage: Eukaryota > Metazoa > Chordata > Actinopteri > Perciformes > Scorpaenidae > Pterois > Pterois miles. Next base: position 4,542,630 of record CAMQGK010000224.1, on the reverse strand, counting down.
ACTCACATGCCGGACTTTGGTTACACTAGAGGCACACTGTTTGTCGGCGTTGCAGTTTAACCTCTATTATTTGTGTTTGGGGATTACTGTGTTTCCACGTCAGTCCGTGTCAGTTTAATATTTGTTATCATAACGCTGCCAGCTCTAAATATTGGCTCCATAATGTCTATGTTTGTGGACGAGTGCTGGTGTCAGTTTTCCTGCTGTTTGTGATGCTCCTCCCGTTAAATGAATATAGAGGAAACAAGCCAGCAGAGTGAATGAATCCATGAGGATGTAAACTGTAAGCAGCACAAATTAAACTGGGGATTGTTTTCCAGACAAGACGAAGTCATGAAAGCAACATTGAAAACTGTCACCAAACAACAACAATAATAATAATAACAATTATTATTATTGTTGTTATTAGTATTGTTTATATATCATGTAATACTACTACTAATAATAATAATAATAGCAATAATAATAATAATAATAATCATCATCATCATCATTATTATTAGATTTATTTGGTCAAGATAGCAACACTGAAAACTTTTACCAAACATCGATATTAACAATAATAAAAATAATAGTAGTAGTAATTGTTATTATTTTTATTATAATTATTTTGATCAAGATAGCAACACTGAAAACTACCACCAAATAATAATAATAACTTAACTTATATAGCCCTTTTATTAATAATAATAATAATATTAACAACAATAATAATAATAAAATGCTTTGACAGACAAAGCAACGCGAAAGCAGGATACAAGACAATATACCAGAAAGCCGAACAGTGAGGCCAAACAAAACCAAGACAAAACAAAGGTAAAATTTAAACATAATAAATAAAAACAATTAAAAAACATAACAATTGGATAAATACAAATAAAAATAAAAGAAGTCACAGAGCAATAATATATACATTTCAATCATGTCTTGTCTTATGAAAAGAAAAACTATGACAGAAATCTAAATATAGCTCATAAGACTTAACAGTTTTATACTCAGTATGTGCTTACAAATCAAATAAGGAGCCAATTTTAATCTTTTCTTATCGAACATCTATTACTCAGCCTGCAAATAAATCTTTCAGTGTCAGCTTAAACTCAACAATGACCGGCTGCTTCAGCTTTAAATTATTCTGCAGTTAGTTCCAAAAATAGGAGAAATGCTGTACGAAAGCACTTTTTCCTCAGTGTTTTAATCTGAGGGACAGAAAACTTTTCAGCTACTGCAAAAAAAAAAAATCATGAAGAAAGCATTGAATGGCTTTATCAACAAAAATACTAATTAACCAAGAATACAAAACATAGTGATGAACAAGGGTAATTAATAAGCATAGCACATAGACTGTAGAGGGGACGTCAGTGTGAGATATTGCCGTAATCACGTGTCGTCGAGCAGAATGGCGGCGATCAGCTCCTGTATGGCTGCAAAGAAAAAGCGTAACCTATCCCTGAATGTGCGTTAAATGTTTCCTCGTCTGTTGTTGATGCTCTGCAGGTGATTTATTCTCTGAACATGAAGAACGAGGAGCAGGAGGCGGCGCTGCAGGCCCTGAGCCACGCCCACCACGAGGAGCTGCACCGCATCCTGGTGGAGACCTGTCACGAAGGGGAGGGGTCGCCGCTGAGGACACGCCTCCTGGAGATGCAGGACTCTCTGGATGAGCAGCAAAGGGTTGGAGCCCAGGTGTGTGTGTGTGTCTGTGTGTGTCTGTGTGTGTCTGTGTGTGTGTGTGTGTGTGTGTGGCGCTCTCTTAGCCCCCTGATCAAGAGATAAACTGACCTCACTCAAGGGCACGTTGTATCGCTGTAATTTAATGTGTAAACTCCCAGCGGGGAGCAGCAAATCAATCCCGCCCCTCATGTGACCTACAACAACCGTCAGCCCAGTCCAGATAGCCTGTGACTTTACCCAGCCTCAGACTTCATGCCTAATTAACATGCTGCGCAACACCATACAACATCAACATGAATCATAAATACCCACATGACTTCCTAATGAGCTCTTTGGAAACAGAACAACTAAAGAGATGAAAAATGTACACGGACTTTAATGTTTTATTTTGAAATGTGTGACCACGCTCGTCTGTCTGGCTTGTTTGTTGTCTGTCAGATTGTTGTTGGACATTTTTTGCTGCAAATGCAGGAGCACGATATCATATCTGTCTGGGTCAAATTGATCACTGTAAGCGGCCAAATTTATTTCTTTTTCTGTATATTTCATGCAAACCATCTAATTGACATTTCAATCAATCCATGAATTAAAAAGTGCACGGAGGAAGTGGCGCAGGCTTGCGTAGATGTGATGAAGCTGGAGGTGATGGGGTGGTGGTGGAGGGTCTCATCGGTTTGTGCTACGATAACAACTGACAGCAGCAGAGAGGAGGACAGTTTTGAACTTCTGACAGCAAGGATGTGATTGGTTTAGGGAGATGTGGCAAGATCTGGTTGGTCGCTATGAGTGAAACGCCCATAATCAGCTGGCATAAGAGCCCATGAGAGAGTCCCAGAGATAAATGTGAATGAATGAGAGCCTGACCAGGGTCTTTCTGACTGAACTTCCACATCAGCTTCATTTATATATTTACTACATGAATATAACGTAATGAAACGAGCAGCTTTGCTATCAACCTTTTTCACGGAAGACGTTTTGACTTGTCACAGTAGGAAAAGCACAGGTGTACATCATTAAATGATGCTGCTTCAGGGCCGGTTTAAGACATAGACCATATAGGCAGTTAGCACCGTGGCTGCTAACTGTTCACTCAGTTGTCTGTTGTGCTCATATACTGCAGCTGGCGCACCGCTGCATGCGAGGCACAAATCTTGCTGGTTAACAGTTAATAATCAGTAAACGAGGGTTGGCTATCGTTTAAGGAAATTTTTTTAAATTAGCATCCCTAACTAGGACTGTCTGTCTTTGTTAATAATTCTCTTAAAGCTGCAGTTTAATTATGAAAATGTTCTCTGCAAACAGGGACCAATTGTTAGAATTACATATTATAATAAATAAAGTTATTTATGAAAATAAAAATCGTAATTTTTGTATTAAAACCATTGTGGTGTCCGATGTGTGTTGCAGTTTACGGGACTAGGATTAGGTTTCTGGGGGGTTAAAGGCTCCAAATCTGAACTTTGTTGAGGCACCAAAAGGGCTAGAGGCAGCGCTGAGCTGCTTTGATTTCAGGGTCCTGGAACACTCCAATAAAACAGAGCCATTGTTAGCGTTATTAGTAACACCTGTGTTTTCCTGTTATGACAAGTCAAAATGATAAATGCCCATTTATCAAACGCAGCTTCATCTGTTTCACACGGCTTCGACAACGGGTGCTTTCCCCTGTGCACATTCGTTTAGTGTCTCCATCGCTGGCTGCCACAGCTGTTTCTCGCTGTTTGACTAGACAAGGAAGCCTACTGCTGTATCTCGTTGGCTCGTTTTAGGCAGTTTGTCATAAGCTTCAAGGAGATGATTTCTTTCATTCAGAGAAAACTACTTTCTATTTCCCAGCATGATTTCAGTGTTTACGCAGCACCAGCCTCAGGTAGCGTAGCTGGAACGCAGATGGGTTACTGTGAGGCAAAGTATCATGGGAGTAAAGTAAAATTAAAATGAATTACAGGAGCTTTTCATTTTTTCAGATGTTGCCGTGTATGAAAACTTGATTACCGTAAGGGAAATAATTAAACAGCATCTGTATAGGAATGATTCAGTCTCAAGCTTTTTGATCCATGTAAGCGGTTTACACTGGACATCCCTCCATGAAAAGACATTTAACAGATCTGTTCAAATCGGATATCAATAAACATTAAACACAGTCACAGTCAACAACTTTGCGTGGAATAATATTATAACATAACATCATGTAGGCAGACATTACATTCAAATTCAGTCTTTATTTTCAGTAACTGGCCATTGTTTAAGCACAGAAAAGCACCCCAGACACCCAGATAAAGAAAGTAATAGATTTGTTAGAGAAAATGTCATGTTTCCATATAACCTTCCCTATAATTACAGTACATAGTTCCAGCAAAATAAAACATCCCCTCCTTGTTTTATATTTCCAGGACTGCATATTATTACTTACTTATGAATCCTGGATATACAACAAGCTGAATAAAGGTTTCAGCAGTGCAGGCTGGTAATGATGTTTGGCCCCATACTGAGAGTATTGTTTGAATGTCACAACACTGTAGCTAATTAGCCTTTGTGGCCAAGTCTTGCCCTTTAAAAATGTTTTGTATATACACTGTGTTCCCAGATCACCTCTGAGAGGAAATAAAGTGTGAATGTACCACCACAAAACACTTGACGGATGTAGGGATGTTAATAATTAATCATTTAACCAATAGCTGACATTAAGCATTTTAACCAATTAACACTATTGGAGTGTATCTATGTTAACGTGGGTTTTCTCCGGTTTCTCCAGCTTCCTCCCACAGTCCAAAGACATGCAGTTTAGGTTAACTGATGACTCTAAATTGCTGTGGTGTGGTGTGAATGGTGGTCTGTCTCTATGTGCCCTGCGATGGACTGACGACCTGTCCAGGGTGTACCCACCATTGTCCAATGTCAGCTGGGATCGGCTCCAGCCCCCCGCGACCCCCAACGGGATAAGCAGATGAAGATGGATAGATGGATTGGTAATTAATTAAAAAGCTGAGAAAAACGCAGAGGCGCGGCTTGTCGCCAGATACAGGAAGTTGGCTCGGGACCTCTTGCTGAGGAGTTGTAGCTTGTAGCCTCGTAGCATTTAATCACAGACAAATAAACCGTACACATACTGTCTGCTACAGCTGCGTTCACTGCTATAATGCCACCAACAAACCCACACTCACGGTCTGTCGGAAACTCCCTGAAGTTACACTACAGTGGGCACGAAGCCATCCGTAGTGCAAGAAGCTAACAGCCAACAGCCATGCATGTCACGCTTCCGGTCAGTGAACTGGGGACAGTGAACGCAGCACCGTGGCTGCTACAGTAACTGTCCTGACAGTGAACTGTTGACTCAGTTATCTGTTGTTCTGTAGCTGGTGCACCACTGCATGGGAAGCACAAATCTTGTCGGTTAAGGGTTAATAATCGGTTAACAAGGGACAGTTATTGGTTAAGATTTTGTTTTTTTTAATTAGCATCCCTAGTTGGATATTATCATGTGGCACAAAGTATCTGAAAGGTTGCCAGAGTGTTGTTGGGAGTAAAAACACAACTTCTGGTGGTGTCTTACCTACTATTGGTTTCCTTTCTCCCTCCAGGTGCAGGCAGACTTTGAGTGCTTCCGCATCCAGGCGGAGGAGAGGGAGCGTGAAACTGAGGCAGAGCTGAGAAAAGAGTTCAAGGAGAGGATCCAGGCTGCAGAGGAGGAGCTCCAGGAGGCCAAGGCCCACGTCGGTGATGCCCAGGAGGAGAGCCTGCGGTTGAGCAAAGAGCTGGAGAAGGCCGTGGAGCAGATCCAGGAGCTGGATGCCAAATGCAAGGAGCTACAGAAAACAGCTGATGAGGAGAGACAGCAGCAAGAGGAGCAGAGAGAAGACAAGGAGAATAAGAAAGAGGAGAAGGAGAGACAGACGGAGGAGGACTCGGAAAGGGTGAAAGCACTCTTAGAGGAAGTGAAGGCACTGAAGGAGGAGCGGGACCGAGCGGAGGAGGAGAAGAGGCGAGCGGCGAAAGAGGAGAGGGAGCAATGGGAGCAGAAGATGAACGATCTAAACGAGGAGCAAGAGGAGACGAGGAAGAAGATGGAGGCAGATTGGAGGGAGGAGCGGCGGAGGTGGGAGGAGAGGGAAGAGGAGGAGAAGAAAGGGATGCACAGCGCCCTACGAGAGAGAGTGAAGAGGGCTGAGGCGGAGGTGGAAGGTCACCTGGAGAGGTTGGCTGAGAGCAAGAGAAACACGGTGAAGCTGCAGGAGCGAATACAGGTACGCACACACATAATCCTCTCATACGACGGCGTTTTACAATTGCTAACAAGTGTTTACTCACCCTTAAGGCCCAGACGCATCAAGCCAACATTAAAGAATTTGCGGCGTTGAAGGCCGACGCCTCACGTTGTCTCGGCCGACGCTGCAAAGACTACAGCGTGAGATTAAATAACTCTCTACAACAGCAGGTGGCGGTAGTCTGTATTCATTATTCAAAAAGGAAAACAGGACAGCGGATATATAAGCCGCTGTTAGGATATGTACATGAAATAAAGCATCGTTCGCCGACCTTTTTCACACCATTCTCACCACTTAGCTTCATTCCAGATGGCCACGTTGTTGTGAAAATATCCACGTATTGAAATGATGATGGGTAGTACTGTCACCTCACAGCAAGGGGGTCGCAGGTTCAAATACAGATTGGGGCTCTTCTGTGCCGAGTTTGCATGTTCTCCCCATGTTAGCATGGGTTTTCTTCGGGTTTTCTGTCTTCCATAGCCCAAAGATGTACAGGTTAATTGATGACTAAATTAGGTGTGAATGTGAGCGTGAATTTTTGTCTGACTCTCTCCCGCCTTCGCCCAGTGCCAGCTGGGATCGGCTCCAGCCCCCCTGCGACCCCTAAAGGGATAAGTGGTTGCAGATGAGATGGAAATGAAAAATGAGAAGAAATTTACTCGTTGGCATGCTTTCCTCACATCCTCTCGTGCACTGATCTGTCTAAGCTGAACCGCCAATCAGAACCGTTTCTCTCACTCTGCCGCCACTCTCCGCTGAAAAAAAGCCTGAAAAGTGTCCAACACGGGCAAACTAGCGCCACGATGCAGGACACACCGCAAAAATGTTCACCAACGGCCCCAAAACTGTCCGTCAGCAGAGTGTCAGGGCCCTTTACAGCAACACACCTACATCACACAGTTAGCCAGAGAGCTAATTTTCTATTCAAAACCATTTTTCATTCATTAAATAGCAACTTTAAATTTCTCCTTATACACTAACTAACAAAACATGGCAAGAAAAACATTATAATTGAAATTATGAATCATGGCATCAAGAAAGAAAGAAAGAAAGAGAGGAAAAAGGAAGAAAAGAAATAAGAGATAAGATAAGATAAGATATTCCTTTATTGGTCCCACAGTGGAGAAATTCACAATAATACAATAATAAATAATACAAAAATAAACAAAATACCTTAAAAGAAACAGATCTTAATTTTTGAATTAAATCGCTGCAGCACCTTATCACTTTGGTGATTTAAAACAAGTAATTACAGGAGCCCAGCTGTTTAAAAACGTGGAGTTTTGCTGTATTTTTTCCATTGCATACACTTTCATTTACCTATCTTGCCACTGATGTAGTGAGGGTGGCAGTAGCAAAGATAACTGTTTCAGTATAGCTTTTGAGCTGCAGAAGTAGAGGCTCCACACTATATTTAAGGTTTTAAACATTAGGTCTGGCATGCTGTGTGCGGTCATTTGTAAATAAGACAGGACAGATCCATCATTTTGGTATCGAGTAAACTTATATGTCAAGAAAATGTTAGCGTTTTAGATACGTGTTACATTGCATATTCTGTGAAACAACACAAATTGTGTTAATGGTATGATCCACAAGAGACAGATGTTGTGCTTGCTCTGTTCTGAAAATGTGAGAACACATTGGACAAAAGGATGTTCGTGATTGTTAAATTAGAAAGCTGTGAAAATGGAGGTGAAGGGAAATTGAAATGTTGCAGCTTCCTGTCTCTGATGCACCCGGCTAATGATGGTGTTGATGGGAAAAGGAGCGAGTTGGATGCAGAGAGAGAAGGGGGGGCATGGGGGATCTTGCCTGTCTAACCACTGGCTGCCCTCCCTGAGTGCTATTCCCACTGCCAACTATCTGCTAATGAGTAGTTTGAGCGGGATAGATTCGCTGCACCACCACCATTACCACCTCATGGATGAGCATTAAGAAGCCCTACGAGAGCTGGCACAGAGCTGACATAAGCCCTCATAGCAGACCATTAAAAGCTCATAGCTGGGCCAGATAGCTCCCTGACTCACCACATTTCATCCCCCACTTTTTCCCCTATCGCCCTCCCCGTCTCTCTGACTTATGTTCTTTCTCTCCTTCCTCCTTATCTGTGTCAAAGTTGCTGTCGGCTTCTCCCTCTCTCCCTCATCTGTCTTCTTTTTTTTTTTCCTTCCTATTCCCCTGTGCTCTTTGTCAACCCATAATACTCCTCTGCGTCGCCCTCCTCACTTGCCCTCGCGCCAAACTCGTTCCTCCCTCCAGGACCTGGAGGAGGAGCTGGAGCTGGATCGGAGGCGTGTGTCCGAGGCCGAGGGCGTGGCTAAGCGGGCGGAGGAGGAGCTTGCGGTCGCCAAGGAGAGGCTGCTGCTGCAGGAAGACGAGCTGCAGAGCAGAGCAGGTAGCCGTTCAGTCTGTGTCCACCTGTCCTCTTACCTGTCTCCTCTCACCTGTCTGCTGGAGGAAGCTCAGCTGAGCTCAGTGCATTCCCATTATTCACTCTGACGCAGCGCTAATTAAGTTTTCTCCTCACACCACTATAATATATACAGAAAATGCAACAAACGCACATTATTCATCCTCCATGAAGGCAAACAGTTTCATCAAAGTGTCATCATACCCAGTCAGCAAAAACGCCCTGAATGTTATTTATTGCACTAGAATGATTTTTGTTTTAGGCGCTCCCTCGTTCAGTATTGGACTGCTGAAAGTCCATTCTGCTTCTATTATGCATAATCAATCAATACGTGCTCCTGCATTGTGCGTTGGTGTGTTGGTTGGTGTTTATTTGGTGTGTGTTCCCTGTGTGTGTATCAGAGGAGCTGCTGAACCGTGGAGGCTGCGAGGTGTGTGTGTGTGCTGAAGTGGAGGAGCTGAGGAGTCAGGTGAGCCGTCTGCAGAGCAGGAACAGAGAGCTGGAGCTGCAGAGCAGCGGCAGAAACAGCGACCACGCCCGCCAGATTCGCCAGGTAAAACGCACACCGAAGAGCTGTTGGGGTGGATTGCAATAGATCGGGGGGGGTCAAACCCATTTTAGTTCGTGGGCCTCATATAGCCCAATTTGATCTCAAGTGGTCTGGACCAGTAAAACCATTAAATAACATGCCAAATATTTCCCTTTCTTTTGGTGTAAAGAATAATCCCATTTACAAAACAGATGACAAACGGCCCGAGATGTTTCACTAATGTCTCGCTAGGACTAAAAACAGACTTCCGTTTCCTCAAACGTGCCAACAATTAGTTTATCCTCTCTGTTCTCAGTCGTCCGTGTAAGTCATTGCGTTATTCGTCATGGTGAGTCAATTCCTTGAGCACTGCATGCTGGTTTACCATTTACCTCTGTGAAGACATGAATGAAAGAGAAAATTTACTCTCTGTATTAGGGGTGAGCATGGTTTGGGTAAAAATACGAACCGTTTGGTTCACTAGTCAGTGTTCGGTTCATGTATGTATCGTTCGGTTCATTTGGAATAGGTTATGAGGCCGATTGTGTACTAGAAATCAAGGCCTATGGAAAGAGGCTGGGACACGGCGGACAGGAATATGAAGTATTACACATGTGCAGTGTGACTAAAGCTGCGGTCGTGTGTTATTGGCTCAATTTCGGTGAAGGCGGAGCAGATTTTACTGCGCATGTGTTGTACCGCCAAAAATATGACACGATGATGATGCGTGACTCAGCCTCTTTCCTTCTCAAACTTCTCAGTTGGCAGAGATATTGATGAAGTACAGAGTACGGCTGTCATTCCGTCAAGGAAATGGTGAATGGACACGATAAAGTACAGGTAGAGGATCCACCTGTGTCGCTTCGCTCTGCTGTGTGGGAGCATTACGGATTTGATGTTACGTACGACAGTGACGGGAAAAAAAGGGGTGGATAAAACGTCAATTGTGTGTAAGCACCGTGCAACACGTGTGGCTTATGCTAGCGGCAATACTTCGAATATGATGAATCATTCACTCTGGTGTGTCCGTTGATAGCACAAGGAGCAGAGAGTCGGGGAGGAAAGAGCAACTCCTTCTCCCAGCAGCATTTAAACAGCCTCTACATGCAGACTCAGACAGAGCAAAAAATACAACTAAAGCATTGGGGATGTTTATAGCCAAAGATATTCAGCCTATGCAGTTGTGGAGGATGCTGAATTTCAGCATATGATTACAATACTTGAGCCGCGCTAGAATATGGCGTCTCGCAGACACATAAGCTACACAGTAATTCCCAAACTGTATGAACACACACGACAAGGAATTGTGAAAGAACTGTTCAACATAGACCATGTAGCTCTGACTACAGACGAATGGACCGAACTGACGCAAAAACTGTGACCCCAAACCGTGATATGAGCCAAACTGTGAATTTTACGAACCGTCCAACCCCTGCTTTGTGTTGCAGTCATCCAGTGGGCTGGATAGGACCCTTTGGCGGGCCGGTTCTGGCCCTCGGGTCATATGTTTGACGGCCCTACAGTAGATTGTACAGGTGGACCTAATAAAGGGTTGTATGTTGTGTTTGTTCCCAGCATGCTGAGGCCCTGTCCAGTCTGCGTTCTGAGATGGTGAGAGCCCAGACGGAGGAGCTGCGTCGCATCCAAAAACACGCCGACGACGAGCGGGACAAGCTGCAGAAGGAGATAGAGAAAGAGAGAGAACATTTGCAGAAGGAAAGAGAACAAGAGAAGGAGAAGATGGAGAAGGACAGAAACAGACTGCGCAGGGAGAGAGAGGAGGAGAAGGAGGAAGTCGAAGGGATCAAAGAGCATCTGAGGAGAGAAAAGGAGGAAGAGGTGGAGCGGCAGAGGAAGGAGCTGGAGGTGGAGAGGGTTCGCGTTCGCTCACAGTTGGACAAGAACATCGAGCAGGTGGAGGCGGAGAGAGCCAATGTGCAGCAGAAGCTGGAAGAGGAAAAGAAAAGATTGGTGGAGAAGGCTGAGGAGGACAGGAAACGACTGAAGGAGCAGGTGCGGAAGGCGATAGAGGAGGTGATGAGGAGGCACGCGGCCGAACTTCACAGCGTCCAAGAAGCTCTGAGCTCAGAGAGGAAGACCAACCAAGAGGTCAGCATCTGTCTGCACACCATGAGGGAGTTATTTCATTTGGACGGTGCAGTAAGCAGACAGACTCCGTAGCGAAAGAGGAGTTTTTCTATAATGTGCACTTGTGTCAGAATTTTAAAAATAGCCTGCTGCTGTTCAGCCGTGGCAGTCGGCTCCTATAGGCTTAATTATTTTCGTTTCAGTCAGACTTTGGGTTTAATTATTCCGGATACAAGGACGATCTGCCGTGAGAAATCATTTTTCCTTTCATCGTGTCACACAGCTGCAACAGTAAGACTTTTCTGTATCTGTGTGATGAACGTGAACACAAACCTTAATTTTAACTCTGAAATCAAGATTCGCCAGCTGACATCACTTAATCTGTGAACCTAATAAAGGTTGCTCTTGTTCATTTAAAATTTAATAAATCAAGCTACTACAATAGCTCAGTTACTTCGGACACATTTCCACCAGATCTGGCGACGAAGCGTGTCTCAGCTCTTTCCATCATTTCACATGGAAGGCAGGAGAAGCAGTCGTCCAGTGCATGTTTCGCTGAGTTTGAGGGGATCTGTATTTGCATGAAGGTGAAATATCTCAATTTTATGCAAATGAGCCCGTCCAGCGTGACACGTCCAGCTCACGAAACTCCAAGCTGTCAAACTATGCGATCTAGTTCTAAATGAAATAAGATTCAGCAGTTTCTCGCCTAAAATATTTTTAGTAGATTTTGACTTCTGTGTGGAGTTTGCATGTTCTCTCTGTGTTAGTGTGGGTTTTCTCCGGGTTCTCCTGTGTCCTCCTTCAGTCCAAAGACATGTTGGTTAACCGATGACTAAACTGCCCGTAGGTGTGAATGTGAGTGTGAATGGTTGTCTGTCTCTGTGTGTCAGCCCTGTGACAGACTAGCGACCTGTCCAGGGTGTAGACCGCCTTCGCCCAGTGTCAGCTGGGATCGGCTAAACCCCTTCCGATAAGCGGGATAAGCGGTTACAGATAATGGATGGATGGATTGTTTAGACGAGTGGTTCTCAACCCGAGGTCCGGAAAAACGAGGGATAGATATTTCATTATGTAATTCACTATAGAAATGAACCCAATCTGAGTTATATGTTGGCTATTCTGATCATAGGTTTCACTTCCTCTACTAGTGGATCTGATTGACCAGTAGCGTTTCTCCTTTTACACCGTGTGGTTCTCATCAGGGGTCACCCACTTGTGACCCCTTAAAATGAACCATGACCAGGTCAACTAAAATGTAGTTACTATTGTTTAACTTTTCTTTTTATTAGCAAAAGGCTTATTTTGCAATTCAATTCCAACGCGTGTCAACATTTCTTTTGATATTAAAACAAATCAGATCAATAAACAAATCAACAAATCAGAAAAATAAAATAAAATAACAAAAGAAACTGATAGAAAAAAGTGGTAATGATATATTATTGCTAATGAACCTATCCTTGTATCAAATATATTTTAACTACATAATGATAACAATTGTAATTCTTCCTCTTATTATTATTATTGTTATTGTTGGTATTGGTATTACAATAATGATAATGAAAACAATTCTAATAATGAGTAAATGAAAATATAAATACATAAGATACATTCAAAGAAATGATGAAGTGATAGATGAAGAAAATGATTAGAAATAAAAAAAAACACGTAAAAAAATACATATATACATATTGAATAACTATAACTATAACTGTATGAATAATAAACACATGTATCTTGTTTACAACTCTAAAAAGCCAAAAAGTCATTTTAAATACAATTAATTTCTGATAAAAAGCAAAGATCAGAAAAAAATCAAGGCAATCTGTGTAACATAACAGTGTTTTGTCTGATCTCCTGTTCATCATCTGGTGAATCCTTTAGGGGTCCCCACCCGCTGGTTGGGAGCCACTGGTCTTTAAAGAGCATATTTAATGAATATTTTTCAAACTAAATGTAGAGAAATAATGAGATTTTATCACATAATTGCCTGCCCTTTGAGCCGTCTTATAATGTGCACTTCACCATGACTAATTATTAATTAGGCTTAGTAATGAGATGATAGTAGGGTTAAAGAAAAAACAAGTTCATGTTATAATGGTGCTGATGAGGATGAATTTTCTTGGAAGGTGTGTGCGCGTTTGGATGAAGAGAGGAGGAACGGCGAGGAGCTACGCAGCGAGCTGGAGAGGGAAAGAGAGGAGCTGAGGACTAAACTGGACGATGCCACCAATGAGGTCAGAGGTCAAAGTACACCAAAATGTGTGTTTTTACCAGATGAAATACAAAGTGATTCATAATAATAAAGTTCCTCTGCGTTTAGATCTGTAGGCTGCAGTCAGCGATCCAACAGCAAGACAAGCCCGAGCAGGTGGCCCCCGAAGCAGCAGGCCGGTGTGGACCGCAGTGCTCTCGTCTGGAAGAAGAGCTTCATCAGACTCGGAGTCGACTGGTCCGGATGCAGGAGGAGGCGGAGAGGCAGCGAGACAGGCAGCAGAGAGAGACGGCGTCCCTGAGAGCCGACAAACATCGGCTGGAGGAGAAAGTCCTGGAGCAAAGCCGACTGAACACGGAGAGGAGTCTTCTAGACCAGAGCCAGCGGCATACTGAGGACCGGATCAGGTAGCAGAACAAACATTGACCTGCCAGAACGGTTTAGACTCACGTTACAAAGCCTGCACTCTGCTTGTTATCACCCGCCGCCATCCTGTTAAAAGATCACTGGGGAAGATCAAAGTTGAGAAGCAGATCATTAGAACTGTGGCTCACAAACAACCTCCAGCGTCTTTCCCTCTCTCAGTTTAATTTGAAGGATCTTTACTGGCAGTAATGTGTTGCAGCAGAACAGAACATGACAAGAAATTAGCTGCATCAATAAAAAGGATACATGGTGATGCAAACAAGAGTGTCAGCACATCAATGAAAATTAAATCAATATCGCAATCCAAATAAACATTAGCTGTAATGGTTTTCAGAAAACCAATTAGTCCTGTCTCGTCTCATATAGAGCTTTTACATATCTTCTTTTTATTACAGTACACACACACACACACACACACACACACACACACACACACACACACTGAAAACGGCCATTACTTTTATTTAAAGAGGACCTATGATGCTTATTTTCAGGTTCATACTTGGCTTTGAACACTTACTGTGTAGCTTGAATACTACTTCTGAGGGCCTGCTCAGACCTGGTATTAACGTGTGTCCTGAGTGATCGGATCATAAGTGGACAACTTGAAGCACAGGTGGGAACTGGCGCATTGAGATCCGATCGCTCAGACCACATTCAGAGGTGGTCTGAGCCACATATGGCTACGATCTCACTAATCTCAGGTGAATAGACAGGCAGACACAAGCAATTGTCTGCCTCACGGAGTGGAAACAACAAACAAAATCTTTGCTCTACTGTATTCTGTCAGTACAACTGTATTTTATTAAAATACTGTCAGAGATGTGCTGGTGTTTTATTTCTGGTGCTCTGCACAGAGCTGAAACCTGCCCGCTCGCTCTTTCTCTCATCCCCGGCTCTCTGAAGCTCTGTACCCTGGTGTTACCCGGCAAAAGCAGCAGTGCTGGTGGTGCAGAGGTCACCGGGGTCCGCCAGTCCAATAACCTTTTATTTTGATGTACCTGAATATGTAGGATATTATTATTGATATTCGTGTAGTATTACGCCACAACGTCGGCTTTATTAGCCATGTCTTTACTACCCCAGGTGTGGCAGGTGTGAACAGACTTGTGTTTGGATCACTCAGGGCACACATTAATACCAGGTCTGAACAGGGCCTGCTACAAAACCTGTTAGCTAGAGATGTACAGGTTTCTGCTCCAGAAATACTACCTGGGAAATCCTGAAAGAAAACCAGATTTGCACTTTTATGGCCACTGATGAAATAAAGCTATTTAGAAAAGTGAGAAATAATCTAGTTACTATCACATCTGCAAACCCTTAATTCTTAAAATAATCGTCCACTTAAAGTGAGTTAGAAGCGCTATAAAATGAGTACACGGTGTTGCCAGAAGAAGCAAACAGTGCATTTGCATGTAGGTTAAGTCGCTTCCTCACTCCTTGTTCTGCTGTGTGCCTCCAGGGCAGAGTGTGAGGATCGTCTCAGAGCAGAGTTCAGGATAGAGATGAATGCCGCCGTCGCTGAGAGCGAACAGAGATGGCAGAACAGAGAGCAGGAGCTGCAGACGCAGATATCTGAGCAGCAGAGTCAACTGAGGGAGCTGCAGTCACAGCAGGTGAGTCTCCTTCACAAACTACTTGAAACCATCTGTGATCCTTGTTCTTGGGACCTCCAGGCATGCTGATTTTCTCCATTAAAATCACCTAATTATAGCCTCATAATCAGACTGTTTAGTTCACTGTTCATACAAGATGAAGATTTTTTGATCTTAAAGCGACGTAAGGCTGCACAATTGATCAAAAATTAATTGCGAGCAGGATTTTTGCTTCCCAAAGACGTTTAAAATGCAGGCTCTCTTCATTCTCAGGCTTCATTTTTGGGGAGCTGTTATGCCCGTAGACTTTGTATAAGAGCCGGACGTAATCATTGTGACATCCACAAACCAACGGACCCTTTTGAAGCCTCAAGTTTGGCATTATGGGTGTCTCCATCTTGTTTTTTTTATTTGCAGCCTGAAGTGACATTATAGGGTGGAGCTAAGTAGACTATAGAGTTTAAATACTATAGAGTTTGAATGATGTGTGTGTTTACCAGACAGTAAGGCTGCAGTTCTCTACCTTTTGGCTGCATTATTCAGGATCCAGTGTTTTGAAGCTTGAGTAATACTAGAGACTAAACTTTGTTATTTTTCAGTGGCATCGATTTGACCGCTCCCCAACTTAATGGAAGTGCAACACTAAATGACTCTTTTTAATTAGTTCCTTAAGCCTGTTTTGAGTGCACAGTGAAGCTTATTTATTTATTTCAAGAAAGCTTGTCTAAGCTTGTCTTCTCTAAGTCTGCAAATTTTTAAACAAAAGTCACACATTTAATCCAATACTCGCGAATTCATTGTCACAGGATTACAGACACAGCACACGCAGACCCTTAAAAAATCCTTTTGCTCACGATTTTTGCCGCCGATGCAGGCGGAGAAAAAGAAGGAGGGCCCGGGAGATGATTGCCATGGCAACCCTGAAATTGACAGGCTGAGGAAAGAGGTCCAGGACACTAAGGAGATAAACAAGAAGCTGAGGGATCTGCTGCAGGTACACTAAAATCATATGTACTCCGTTTCAGTGGTTTTCTCTGTGATGAATAATTGAGCAGCTCTGATGATAGCGCTGCAGGGAAGAGGCATCGTAACGTTGAGCGTGTGCATGGAGCTATAGTTGACTACTATTGTTAATGGACAAACGTGTGTTGATGTGTTGGAGGAGCCCCAGTCTTTAGGAGAGGAGAGACACAGTCATGCCAAGGCTCTGCAGGCGTTAGAGAGACAGGCCAAAGAGGATGTGCTGTCTGAGAGGAACAGACTACAGACAATGCACCACCTGGAGCTAGGTATCACACACACATGTACACACATTAACACACATTAACACATTCAGGCTTAGCGTCAACATAAGCACATGCAGACATTAACACACTTTGTATAACACACACACAGCTGCATGGACAAACACACACGCAGAGCGATATACACGTTGAGATTATAAATTCAACAGTGAAGTTGCTATTGCCATGGATACACTTCACCATGGCAACAGCAGAAGGGTACCTGTAACAGTGGGCCAAATTGATTTTGTTTTCTGTGTGTGTGTGTGTGTGTGTGTGTGTGTGTGTGGATATCAGATAAGCAGCGTGCAGAGTTGACCCAGCAGCACACTGAGTGGAGCAGACAGATGACCCAGAGACACATGCAGCAGATAGAAGACCTGCAGGCTCAACTACAAGCACACACACAGATGATGGCTCTGCAACAGGTAACACACACACACACACACACACACTGCGACGTCCACTGGGATGAGTGGGCACAACTAGTAACACGTAAACACACACATCTCAGTCTCTTTGTCTGCACACACAAACAAATCACAGCCATTTCATAACTGATATCTTTATCGTTCATGTGAATAAAATCCTCCATGAGTCTGGGGTTAAGTCAACACACTGTCTGAGTCTTAGACTGAATGCAGATATTGACAGTGTGGATCTAATGTATGTGTTTGTGTGTGTGTGTGCGTGCGTGTGTGTGTGTGTGTGTGAAGGATCTGAAGCAGCAGAACCAGAATCAGGTGTTTGAGCGACAGCTGGACGAGAGCCGCTGTGCCATGCTGGAGCTGCAGAGAGAAAATGCAGCACTGAAGAAGCAATTAAAGGAAAGGTAAGGGAAGAAGTGGTGTAGTTACTTCCACATTATATCATTCAGGGCTGTAACTAGCTGTTATTTTCATCGTTTCATCTGCTGATATGTTTTTCTTTATTCACTGTCAGAGAATAGTGAAAAATCATCACAGTTTCCTTAAACCCAAGAAGATATAATCAGCACTCCGTCCAAAACCCAAAATATTTAGTGTTCTTATCATAGATGACAAAGAAAAGGATGAAATCTTCACATTTCAGAAGCCCGAAATGGTGAATGTCTGAACTTATTAATGGATTATAAAAGTAGTTGACAATTCATTTGCTGTTGGTTTACTAATCGATTAATTGTTTCAGCTCTAATATACTTGGGGTCAAAAAATTAATGAAATACTGCATACTGATATAGAAGCAGTGACTTAAATGTGCTAAATTCAATATCCAGAGTTTTAAAATAGCAGCAAAAATATTTGCTATTTAAAGATATAAAGGAAGAAGAAGAAGAAGAAGATAGTCCTTTATTAGTCCCACGAGGGGAAATTCAATTTTTTCACTCTGTTGTTAACTTATACACGGTACATGCAGACCCGAACACACACATGCACAAACATGCAACAATGGAGAGATGTCAGAGTGATGGGGCTGCTCCTGACAAGCGCCCCGAGCAGTTGGGGGTTTGGTGCCTTGCTCAGGGGCACCTCGGCAGTGCCCAAGAGGTAAACTGGCACCTCTCCAGCTACCAGTTCACACTCAGTTCTTGGTCCATGGCGGGACTTGAACCGGTGACCCTCTGGTTCCCAAGCCAACTCCCTACAGACTGAGCTACTGCCGCCCCTAAAGGAGTAGTCAAGTCAATTTTATAAAGCACAATTTTGCCTCAGGGGGCTTTACAGTCTGTACATGAAACAGCACCCTTTGTCCCTATACAGTACGACCCTCTTATTGGATAAGGCAAAACTCCCCAACCCAAAAAACAAAAACTTTAACAGGGAAATAAGAAAAATATAGAAGAAACCTCAGAAAGAGCAACAGAGGAGGAATCTCCCTTCCAGGATGGACAGATGTGCAACATATGTCATGTATACAGAGTAACAACATAATGAAAATACAACATAGGTAATCCATATGACAAAAATTAATACATATAATGTGAACATAATTGTTTGAGAAAGAATGTCGATCAGGTTCCCGACGTTGCCAAACACAGAGCCAGAGCAACACAACCTCCTCTCCACTCCACTCTCTGCGTTGTTAGCACCGTTAGCTGTGTTGAGAGCCGTTGAGAGGCAATAGAAATGCTCCCAATCCAGTATTAACCTCCTTTAAAGGAACAGCATGACATTTTTGGAAATACACTTATTCCCTCTTTGCTGCTAGTTAGATGAAAAGATCAAAATCAATTTCTAATGTCTTTACGGAAACTGCAGTCAGCATCCTGTTAGCTTAGCTTCGCTCTAACCGCCTTTGCGATGAGTTAAACTGTTTCCTAGCTGTTGCTCCATATTTAGCGTACAGACAGTGTTGGGCTCGATCTTGTTGTGTAACTCTCGGCAAGAAAGCAAATTTCCCAAAATGCAAAACTATTCCTTAAGGTAACAAAAAGCTCAGAAATTAAGTTTGGACCTGGTAGGCCTACATAACATAACCCCAGTAAATATAACATGTTAATTAGTGAGCTGTAGATGTGTTGATAGGTGCATTTTTGGGCACAACCTAGCTAGCATAAACAGGCTAGCTGTCTCCACAGTATTTATGATAAGTTAAGCTAACTGTTTCATATTTAGCATACAGACACAATGGTGGAATCAATTTTGTCATAAAACGCTAATTTCTAGAAATATATTTCTATGAGGACAACACAAGCTTTTAAAAACTGAAAAAATATGACTACATTTGATTTAATTCCTGCAGTCTTGTATTGTTATTCCTGTTTACTACATGCTAATTTATTGACAAAAGATTTAGGATAATGTCTCATTGAAGAAACTGTGTTTTTATCAGTTGAAATGTGTCTGGTAGTTTACAGGTTCATTGCAGTATATGGCACATTAATTTGTGTGTATTTTTAGTTTTTGAGCTTTATTATTTACTGGTCTATATGAAAACTTGTAGATAGTACACAGAAATCATATAATAGAGTAAAAAGTGGGCCAAGTATTTCCATCAGTGATGATTCAGCCATTTTCAAAATGCCTTTTTAGCATAATTTCTTTTATTGCATTAAACTCTTTCACTTCTATTATTTCCATCCTTCTCTTACCGTCCCTTATCAGGTCAGTACAGGATAATCCTGAAGCTGAAGAGAAAAAAGAGGAGGAAATCGTTGACTTGAGGAAGAAGAGAGACGCCCAGCTGGAAGAAGAAGCACAACGTCTGAAGGAGGAAGTGGAGAAACTGAGGGTGGAGATGGAGAAACTGGAGGAGTCGCAGAAACACTGGGAGGAGAGGAAGGAGGAGGACGTCAAAGAGGAGGAGGTGGACGAAGAGAAGAGGAAGGAACGGGAGGAAGACAAGAGGAGAGAGGAGGTGGAGGAGATCAGGAGGAAGCACAAGAAGGAGATGCAGAGTTTGGTGTCTGAGTACAGCAGCGCCCAGACGCACCTGCAGGCTCGCATAGTGGCCTTGGAGAACGAGTGAGTAGAGGACAGACGAGGGGAGAAATGCAGGATATACAGAGTTTACAATGAAGGACGGGTATGTGAGAAAATGTGTGTGTTTGTGTATATGATTTAACTGCAGACTGCGTGAGCGGGAGGAACGGTGCAGGAGGAGGGAACCTCGATGTGACGACCTGCAGCTGGGGAGGCTTCAGGAGAGACTGACGGAGAGAGACCAGCTCATTAAACGATTAGTGGTGAGAGCACACACACACACACACACACACACACACACACACACACACACACACACACACACACACTGCAGCCTCTAATATCACTTGTTCACCTGAGAAGCTGCTCTTCTGATAAAGGATTAATCTGGTGATACTGTATACTGTTCTTATTGTCAACAAATCCCCCCAAAAGACCAAAAACCAACAACGAATTGATCCCACTGACTAGTGTTGTAGTCATCGTCTAATATAGTTTAATGCTCTGTACCATAGACCTCCGTTGTTGTCCAACCATTAAAGGTACAGTGTGTAGGATTTGGCAGTATCTAGCGGTGTGGTTGCAGATTCCACTCAACTGAGTACCCCTCCGCTCACTCTTCAGACCGTGGTAACATGAGAACCGTGGTAACACCGTTCACCTCACTCAGAGGTCATCCATACCTTAATAACACTACTTTAGGAGCAACGGAAGTCAGACGGCAAGGTTCAAGATTCAAGATGTGTATTGTCACACCGGTTATACAGGTACAATTGTGTTAAATACTTTTTGCTGGGAAGCTCCATTAAAAACAGTAGTAGCAAAAAAAAAAAATAGAAAATGAATAATAATAATGAGAAGAAGAAGAAGAAGAATGACACAATGATAAAATAAATTTACAGTAATAGAACTTTTCAAAAAGTGTATTTACAAATAGTATACAATAATAAAAGTAAATACTTGGTCCACAGGCACATTAAGAACACACATGTGTCAAGGCATATAAACAAACAAACAAGCAACCTCCACCACACCACTGAGGTAAAGAGAGAGAGCAGAGGTGGTCAGGCTGAGCTACAGAGTGAATAAAGATAGGGAGCGGCATTAGTGGGAACAAAGCAGCGAATCAGAGAAATAAATTGTTCTTGCTGAAGCCCTGAAATGTCCCGAACACAACAAAGTAAGAAGAGAAAATACAGGCAGAGGGCTGCAGAGTCTCCACAGATACAGACACCACCACACACTTCTAGTGTGAGTCATAAGTGATGATTGAGAGGGATTATTTTAGTCTATACACACACACCAGATTGAACGTCATTGACAGCTAAAACCAAAATATCACTATATTCACAGTATATTTCTCATGCCTGGCAGTAAAGTTAGCTTACCTGTCCAATAGGAATTTAGCCAGCTCAGGGTCCGTTTTGATGCCCAAAACCAAACAAGGCTCCCTAAATGAACCGAAGGACCCACCACTGTTTACCTAGCTAACCTAGTTTTTGCCCCATTTCTGTTTTACAGGGACGGACTTCACTAGATATAACTTTGTGGTTTTTGTGCTTCTGAGTTGAGTCAGAAGCACAAAGTCTGAGTTGTGGCGATGGCTGGTTGTTTGTTTGCTTTAGTGGACTCAGGATTTCTAACCAACTGTTAGCTATCGTTAACTATTCCTGTAGCTGCGCTGAAGAGAGTAGGCACACACAAGCGTGCATAATGTCACATCCGCTGGGACATCGACTTGAGTCCTTCACATAAAAACCAGTCTACAGGCTGATGGAGGAAACACAGAAAGTCGTGGAAGGTCTCATTTTTTAGGTTAGGTTATAACCTCATTTACAATAAAAAAAAAATGATTCATACATGTAAAAATTTAGACACAGCCCCTTTAAATCAACTAATAGATCAAAATCTCATGAGTGTTAGTCAACTAAGAATTTCTTTGGTCTAGGACAGCCTTACCATATAACTGCAATATCACGTTTGATTCCTTCTAGGGACTTTTGTTATTGAACCCGTCTTTCTCTCCCCCATGCAAATAAAAAGCAATCCTTGAAAAAGAAGAAGAACAACAACAACCTTTATTAGTCACACGAGGGGAAATTCAATTTTTACACTCTGTTGTTAACTTATACACAGTACATGCAGACCCGAAACACACACATGTACAAACAGGACCCATATACATGCATCAATGGAGAGATGTCAGAGTGAGGGGGCTGCTCCTGACAAGCGCCCCGAGCAATTGGGGGGTGGTGCCTTGCTCAGGGGCACCTCGGCAGTGCCCAAGAGGTAAACTGGCACTTCTCCAGCTACCAGTTCACACTCAGTTCTTGGTCCATGGCGGGACTTGAACCGGTGACCCTCCGGTTCCCAAGCCAACTCCCTACAGACTGAGCTACTGCCGCCCCAAAAACGTGTTCAGAAAAGTGTGATATGGTAAAAAGCCCCAGAACTGGCGAGTAGATGCACCTTCATTTGAAAACAAATAAAGACACTGAACCCTGATAAACTGGTGTTTTATAGAAATGGTGCAAAATGACCTGACAGGTGGAAATTTTTTGGTGCGAAATAACAGCGTGGTGACACAGAGTTTATGGAAAATGGGATATTTTAACCACTCCAAAACAAGTCAAACTAGCACGCCTTCATTAATCATCATGTATGCGTAGGAGAACATTTTTCGATGTGTCCACTGCCAGCGTGCTGCGTCTACCATCTGTGTGGCATGAGGCGGAGTAGCAAACAAGTGCACCCTCCAGACACAACTCTAGTACAACAACAACAACACCAACTGTGAATGAGGCCAATGAAAGTCCTTCCTCATCCTCCTTCCCTCCAGGAGGAGAGGCATCAGCTGCAGCTCCACCCTCCTGTTGCCGGGGACAACAGCACCCTCAGGCTTCGTGATGGCAAGTCCCGCCCCGGGAGCGTCACGCCAACCATGAGGGTGAGTCTGTCTGTTTATCATGTATTCATCAAACCGAGCTTCCTTCCAGCCAGAAGTGCTCACTGGTCCGGAGCCAACTTCCCACTGACACGCTTCCCACTCGACAGATCACCGGTCTGTCGTAAAGACAACGCGCCCCCTCTGAGTCATGTAACCATCATAAGGCTTTTAATCACTACTGATAAGAAAAAATAATAAACTAGTAACTTGGCCTGTAAATACACAGCCTTGATGCGTTTTGTCAAGAATGAAAATTTGATTCCTTCAAAATAAAACCAAGTTTATTTAACAATGTAATCTTGAACCACACGTTTGACTCATTGACACTGATCTCTATACATCTCATGTCAAAACCAAAAAGCATCTCAGCCATTTAAATCATAATATGAGGGTGCAACTGAGCGCCAGATCCAGTGTGCATTCATTTTTGTGCCAATTATTGATAAGCGATCACAGACCATCTGGGCCGGTAAATCCAAGCATACTGCAGTATTCAAGCTTGTTTACTGAATGTATTTGAAATGATACTCCACCCAAAATCTTGTTAATATCAAACACACAACTTCTGCAGACCGGAAAGATTGTTTTGTAATGTATGTTTTGACCGCTAATGATGAATGCTGTGGTCAGCTTAGATTTCAGTGACAACGCAGGGATTGGAGAAAAAGGGATCAAAACATCACAAATCACTCCTGCAGTGTAACGTACTTCTCTGGTGATTATTTGTATAGTCAGAATTGAGATGGTGACATCTTATAAATACCTGGGTGTTCACCTGAACAATAAACTGGACTGGACAACAAACTCCTCTGCACTCCATAAAAAAGGCCAGAGCAGGCTGTATCTGCTCAGGAGACTGAGGTCTTTTGGAGTGCAGGGGACACTCCTGAAAACTTTTTATGACACCGTGGTGGCATCAGCCATACTTTATGGAGTGGTTTGCTGGGGCAGCAGCATCACAGCTGCAGACAGGAAGAGGCTGGATAAGATTATCAAAAGGGCCAGCTCTGTCCTGGGATGCTCTCTGGACTCAGTGCAGGTGGTGGGAGAGAGGAGGATGACGGCTAAGCTGTCATCCATGATGGAGAAGGACTCCCACCCCATGAGAGACACCATCAGAGCTCTGGAGAGCTCCTTCAGTGACAGGCTGCTACACCCTAAGTGTACGAAGGAGCGTTACAGAAGGTCCTTCCTGCCTGCAGCTGTTAGACTCCACAACCAGCACTGCTCCCAGTAAACCACAATCACAGTCACATTCACAACAAACTCACCGGACATAAGTGCAATAATGACTTTATGTACAATTATATCATTGATATGATGGACACATTTTTTCTGTCTTTACTTTTTTCTTCTATTTTCTATTATGTATATACTAATTTATTTATTGTATTGCTGCTGTAACGTGTAAATTTCCCCACTGTGGGACTAATAAAGGAATATCTTATCTTATCTTAGAATATGGTTAAATACACACCTTCCTTCCAGATGAGCATGATTTAAGGTTGTATATCTAATCATGTTTTTTCACTTGAAACTGCTCTGTTAATTTTGCACTCAGACTATAACACGCTACATCATGATATACCGTATATTGGTATTGAGATACGAAATGGCCGATTTCATGATAGAAGAATTTGACCATATAGCCCTGCCCTACTTCTACTACTACTACTACAGTACTTCTCTAGCATAATATTGCTCAGCTGCTGTTTTCCATGAAAATGGTAAGTGCAAACATTTTACAGCATACAGCGAGTGATGGTAGTATTTTGGGCACTTTAAGTTCAGACTTTGCAGTCGACCCCTTACTGCCACTCTCACTGAGTCAGTCAGTATGCTCCATATCAAATCAAATTTTTCATGTCCTCAAAGGCAGTTACAACCACAGCAACAACTACAGCTTGATATGTTAGTCATTGATGCTTTTTATATATGTTTATATAATATTTATATGTACAGGTGTAGCTAAAACAAATGTGAATATTATGAAATAGTTCAATATTCTTAATCAGTTATTTAATATATTCTAAACTCATTACACGTAAACTAAAAAGGTTCAAGTATTTTTTCATTTTAATTTCAATAATTACAGCCTCCAGCTCAAAAAGAAAGAAAGGGGTGTCTCATAATATTAGATTATTCCATTTACGTTTAATTAAATTACTATTCAAACAGTATGAATATCATGTATCTCTCGGTCTGGTTCAGTACACGCATAGTCATGGAGAAGGCTGCTGACTTGACAGTTGTCCAGAAGACGATCATCACACCCTCCACAAGGAGAGTAAGCCACAGAAGGTCATCGCTGAAAGGCCTGGCTGTTGGCTGAGTCCTGTATCGAAGCATATTCACAGAAAGTTGACTGTAAGGGAAAAGTGTGGTAGGAAAAGGAGCTGAAGCAACAGGAGAGTGGAGTGGAGGCACAGCATCCAAGTTGCTTGAAGTCCAGTGTGAAGTTACCACAGTCGGTGATGATCTGGGGGTGCCATGACTTCTGCTGGTGTTGGTCCGCTGTGTTTTATCAAGTCCAGAATCAGTTTTAGAGAACGTCATGCCTCCGTCTGCTGTCAAGCTTTATGAAAATGTCAATACACTATTCCAGCAGGACTTAGCACCTGCCCACAGTGCCTATACTACTACTAACTGGTTTGCTGACCATGATATTACTTTGCTTGACTGGCCAGCCAACTGGCCTGATCTGAACCCCATAGAGATCTATGGGGTATAGTAGAGGAAGATGAGAAATGACCCAACCATACAGATGAGCTGAAGGCCGCTATCTAAGCAACCTGGGCCTCAATAAGGCCTCAGCAGAGCCACAGGCTGATCGCCTCCATGCCGCATTGATGCTGTAATTCATGTTAAAGGGGCCCCGACCAACTATTGAGTCAATAAATTCACATACTTTTCAGAAGCTGGACATTTCTGTTTTGTAAATCCTTTTTATGATTGATCATATGAAATATTTTAACATTATGAGATACCTTTTTCTTTCTTTTTTGAGCTGTAGGCTGTAATTATTCAAATTAAAAACATACATACCTGACATTGAATATTAAACTTTTTCATGATATTTTAATTTTTTAGCTGCACCTACACACCAGTTTTTTTCATACTTGTGTATATAACGGTCCTGTCTATCATTTACCTTTATATGTCCAGCTTTGTTGTCCTTGTCCCCAGCTGGTACTTGTACTGTGTAAGTAAGTAAATGTAAGTACATTTAGAGAAATTAAAAAAAAAAAAAAGAGTCAGATTCCTTTTATGTGCACACTTACGTGGCCAATAAATCTAAACATGAACGTGTTGAGCTTGATGAACCAGGCATCTACTACATCTAGCCCATATGACGTTAAAATGTAAAGCTGTGATATTATATATTTAACAGAAATCTTTTAATACAGTAAGTAGGAGTAGGAGGAGTAGATAATGCATTTGTTGGGGACTATTTCCTGTTGCGGATTACTACGCATTTATGCTAGTGAGTATTAACAGAAACAGGACAGTATATGTGGGATTGAATCAAAATAAACTACAATACCCATGTTGAATCATGATGAAGGAGCATGTCACCCAGTGCAGTGTGGGACATTTATGTGTTTTTAATAGTTTTTGGACGACAGTGGAGGTCTATGGCACAGAGGAATCAGCCTTTGGGTACACAGCCAAGACTTGTTCCTGGGATCAATACAAGAATAACAATGTAAAAGAATCAGCAGTCTTCGGTTTTGAATAAACACACCTAGAGTAACCGTGTTTCTTGGTAGATTTGGGTGCCAGCGTGAATCTAAGTGAACAGTTATCTAATTATGTGGATTTTTATTTATATCATCATTAAACATTGAATTTGTGTTCCAACAGAGGAAGCATGTGGAGTCTCCTCCTCGTGTCACCAGCATCCCCAGCGCCGGTACTTATGACAGGAGCATCTTCGTACCCCCCTCCTCCTCATCATCTTCCTCCTCCTCCTCCGTCCATCAGCACTCCTCCTCAACCCTCCCCCACCAGTCCGCCTCCCAGCCTCAGACCTCCCCACACTACTCCACCTCCTCGCTTCCACACAAGCACACCTCCCTCTCCCTCAGCCAACATTCCTCCCCCTCCCTCCCTCGCTCCACCAGAGCCCGGACCTCCTGCATCCCTCCCACCCCGGCGCCCACCGCCCCGCTCCCCGTCTGCCCCTCGCCGCAGACGGGCATCCGCTACGTGTCGCCATCCTGCCAGGAGCCACATGCACACCTGCAGGCCCAATCAATCAGGTACCAACATTTTAATATCTTGGCTTACGGTCCAGTGGAGACCATTTATACGAGGATATGAAAACTTCAACAATAAGTATGTTTTCTTTAGTGTGTAGTCACTTGAAAATAAGGATTGTTGTGTGTTGATAAGCTTAGAATGAGGCGTTTATATATACACAGGAAGCAGGTCCTCTTCGCAGAGTCCGCTATGTTGCACCACCATGATTCTACAGTAAACCAGAACGGACAAACCGGACTTTGTTAACTTTTCCATTTCGGGCTAGAGTCGATAACGTTACCCGCTCCAGCTGGCTCTAGAGACGGCCATTCGCATTTCCGCGTCGGCCACAATGTTCTGAGTTTAGCATAACGATATATTAATTCTGACAAAAACAGTTAATGTTTATGTTTCTTGTGTGTTTTGTAGGGGCCCGTATCTGGAGCAGAGGGGGACAGAGGGGCTAAAACAAGAGTGGTTCACCAAATACTTCTCCTTCTGAGCACAAAAACACACATTAACACACACACACAGCAGCTGCAAGTACATTTCCTCATATACAGTTCATTGCTTCTTTTACACATCTGTTTGCTTCCCACACACACACACACACACACACACACACAAGCAAACACACAGACATGACCACATCAACAGACATATGGGCTCATCACCAGCAAAGCCATCTCAAACATTGCCTCAAAGCTCAACCAAAAAGTGCTTCTCAAACACATGCCTGACCTCGTCTCAGAACATATAGGCCTGCCGGATCTTGTTTGTATAGTTTGGAATGTCTCCATATCCTTTTTTAAAGCAGTCTTCCTTTTTTAAAAATGCAACCTTTGCTCTAATCTCATCACGCGATTATTCCAGGAAAACGTGCATTTCTTGAAATCAGCAACCAAGTGTCTCTTCGAGTATGGAAGCATTCGACGTATTCAATCAAGATCCTCGTCAAAACGGACACACATGACTCACTGTACCAAAATGAAGCTTGTTTCAATGCAAAAATGTATGATAATCTTAATGAACAAATTGAATAAATATTTTGTTTTTGTAAGTGCTTCTTCTTTGTACACTGGTGTAACAAAGGGAAGACCGGGATTACATGTAAGGGATAATGTACAGCGAGATAGTCATTATTGCTCACTCTGTGGGGGTTTATTTCGCAATAATGACCGGCTCAGTGTACATTATCCCGCTTATTACGCTGCTGCTTACAAATCAATAATTTGACACAAAAACATTTATTTCACAAGGATTTTATTGATTTAAAAATGATTTTGTTGCTTCTGCTAAAAAAAAATTGTCCTCTTGCTGTGTACCGAGATCAGAATCGTGTCCATAGTAACAGTAATTGACCAATCAGAACTGAGTATTCAACAAAGCCAAGCTATAAGAGAACTGGATACAGCATTGGAGGTGACGCCAGACGTCTCTTTCCCCAATGTAAGTCTATTGGAAAAAATCTTTATGGGCCCAGTGGCATCACGTGACAGACATGGAAGTTGTTGAAGTTGGCTACTATGAAAATTTGCTTCACAGCTCGGCGCTCTGCCAGGGGGTATGGGTGCCACCGGCTCAAGATGGACTACCTGTATTAGATGTGGGTGAAAGTCCTCTATCACGGTATGTGCAACTTTATATTGCGTAGTAGATTTTATTGCAAACTGATGAAAGAACCAGTTGGTTATGTCTGTTTTTGGCTATTTCATCAACTGAAATACGCAACTAATCAAACACCTTCATCACTTTGATGCAAAAATCATGTAAAAATCCCATATTACCATTATAGCCTGACTGATGTAGATACTCAGATATTTAAGTTCCAATGATATATTGACCAACAGTCATATCTTTCTTCTTTTGTTGGCCCATGTATAGTATGTAAGGGATAATGTACAGTGAGCGGGTCATTGTTGTGAAATAAAGAAGAAGAAGAAGATCTACCTTTATTAGTCCCACAATGGGGAAATTCAATTTACACTGTTAAACTCATACATGGTACATGCAGACCTGAAACACACATACATGCAGTAATGGAGAGATGTCAGAGTGATGGGGCTGCTCCTGACAAGCGCCCCGAGCAGTTGGGGGTTTGGTGCCTTGCTCAGGGGCACCTCGGCAGTGCCCAAGAGGTAAACTGGCACCTCTCCAGCTACCAGTTCACACTCAGTTTTTGGTCCATGTCGGGACTTGAACCGGTGACCCTCCGGTTCCCAAGCCAACTCCCTACAGACTGAGCTACTGCCGCCCCCAAACCCTGGCAGGGTCTTGCATCGCCATGAAGGGGTTTATTTCACAACAGTGACCTTATAGCTGTACATTGTCCTGCTTATTACACAGCTATCTACTTAAGAAATCAATAATTTTGCACATAAATAGTCCAACATCAGAACTGCGCCCATAGCAACAGTCTCTCATACATAGCAACGGTCTGCTATAAAGAAATAACAGGCTGTAGAACGCTGTGATCAACCAATCAAAATAGAGTATTCACCAACTCCATGTAATAAACATCAATACCGACTAGCAATAAGCTAGTATCTGCTGACATATTGCTCATTTCCATAAGAGTCCAATATTGTCCACACTTGCCTAATACACCACGGTATGACTAGTATGTCTCATGATTTATATGTTGTCATATCGCTTAATCCTGACATAAAATACATTTTATTGATCACAAGCAACTGTTTTAAGTTGTCTGCTTATTAGGTGTATTTAGTTTTAGTGACACCCACCATAACAGGACGTTTGCCTGGAGACTGTTTTCAGAACTGTATATTGGGCTATAATTTCATAATATTTTACCATTTTGAGATCTGATTCTGCAGGTTAAGGACAGCACGATGGTGCAGTGGTTAGCAGTGTTCCCTCGCAGCAAGAGGGTTGCATGTTCAAACCCAGCTTGGGGCCCTTGGGTGGGTAGCGTGGGTTTTGTCTGGGTTCTTTGGTTTCCTCCCACAGTCCGAAGACACGCAGGTGAATTGATGACTCTGAATTGCCCATAGGTGTGAATGTGAGCATGAATGGCTGTCTGTTTCCGTGTCAGCCCTGAGATAAGCTGGCGACCTGTCCAGGGTGTACCCCACCTTTGGGATCGACTCCAGCCCACCCGAGCCTGAATAGGATAAGTGGTTACAGAGGATGGGTGGCTGGATTCTGCAGATTATCCAGAGTCTGGTATGGTCACATATTGTGGCTGGTATCTTGATTAGGGCTACAATTGACATTTAGATTCATCATCATTCATTAGTCATTTGTAATTCTTTTTGTATTTAATCAAATCTATTTAATATCTTCTTGGTCAGGCAACAGCAGAAACCCCAGAGGCATCCAGTTTACAACCAGTGTGTGGCATTTTGGTTGGAGAATCTGACTATTATTAAAACTAGTTTTCAGTACAAATCAAGATTGCAAAACCACTTTCAAATGGTGTTAAAAATCAGATAAAAAATATTTATTTTATTATATTTATTTAAAATATTTTTCTATACAAATACAGTATTTATGTTTTGAGGATGCATAAAAATGTGGACCTAGCCAATAATAAAAAAATATGCAGCTTAGAACAGGCATACAATAAACTTAAAAAAGACACTTGAATACATAATTTTCAAATGGTTGTTTTAATAAACATTATCAAGCGACAGTTCTATAAAACACTATACATTAAGGGGATCAATAACATGTCAGAGCTCAGGCTGACTACAAGATGAACCAGACTTGCTGCATCTTCTTCATACTAAAATAACCACTTCATGTGCTCAGTCGGTGCTCACATACTACTGAAACATGGGGCAGTTTCGCAGCGCCTCGGTGGCAGAGCTGTACTGGAGGACGTTGTCATAGAAACGAGTGAGCTCCTCTCGCATGCCCTTGGCGCCCCTCCCTCCTGAGCCCCGATACTTCATGGAAAGCAGCTTGGAGCACAGGTAGTGGAGCCACAACACGTTGGTATGGGGGTGGTAGTTACTCCAGTTGTTCCTGAGATAAAGAAAAAAGAGAGCATAGTATGAATAAATCAGTAACACAATAACACTGAGATGTTTAATACTGTAAATGAACAGGAGTATCCACAAGAAATGAGACTGATGTCTGATTTAAAGGGCGGGTTTGTGTAGGATTTAGAAAGATCTATTGACAGAAATCGAATATAATATTCATAACTATGTTTTCATTAGTGTATAATCACCTGAAACTAAGAATTGTGTTTACATTAGCTTAGAATGAACCCTTGAAATTAGTAATCATATTGTTAAATCTTCTTTGTTTAATCTGTAATAATAACTTTTTGCACTTTGGTGTTTAAGCTGTAGAAGTACTGGTAGATGGATTTTTACCTTTAAAAACAGAGCCAGGCTAGCTGTTTCACCCTGTTTCCACTCTTCATGCTAAGCTAAGCTAACTGGCTGTGGCTCCATATTTAACAAATAAATACAAGTGGTACTGAGCTTCTCATCCAGCTCTCAACAAGAACGCAAATAAGCATATTTACAAAAATGTCAAACTATTACTTTAAAGGTTCAGTGTGTAGGATTTGGCAGCATCTAGTCTAGATAGCATCTATCTAACTATTCCCTTAACCTCTTAGGACTTGGCGTACACATGCGATGACATCACATTTTGGGTCATATGAACGTAATACTTAATTTTATTTAACTGGGGTCTTGTGTACACGTACGAGGATACGTACACTGCCATCTAGTAGTCCTGCAACTGTTTGCAGCACTTCAAATGAGCCATACTGTTGCTATGACTGTCCAAAAGGGGAAAAAAATTTCATTTTGTTAAATTGTACTGTGATGTTCCAAAATGTTAAAAAAAAAAAACAAAAAAAAACTTTTTTGCAAGTGTTATTAATAAATGCAAAAGCAGTCAAGAAAAACACTGCTGTGTTCAGAGTGGACATATAGAGGTTTGCACTATTACACAATGGTGACTTTATTGTGTTTTATGGAAATTCAGAACGAGTGTCCGCATATGTGGACATAATTTTTCTCTAAAACTACATTATGTCAAAAGATGATGCTTAGTTTTTATACTTATCAGGTTCCAATAAGCCCAAATAGCAAAGAGACATCAACAATGCATATCAAAAAAAGAGCTCGGGTCTTAAGAGGCTATAGGGACAGTGTGTAGGGTTTGTAACATGAGCCGCCAAGTACAAAACCGTGGTAACGGCGTTCGCCTCGCTCAGAGGTCATCTATACCATAATAACACTACTTTAGGAGCAACAGAAGTCAGACGGCGGCTGGCGGTACCACAGTCTTGGAAAGTGAGGCGTGAGCGGAGGGGTACTCAATTGGTTGCAATCTGCAACCACACCACTAGATGCTGCCAAATCCTACACACTGAACCTTTAAAGGAATAGTTTGACATTTTTGTCAATATGCTTATTTGTGTTCTTGTTGAGAGTTGGATGAGAAGATTGATACCAGGTTCATTTATTTGTCAAATATGGAGCTACAGCCGGTTAGCTTAGCATAAAGACTGGAAACGAGGAAACAGCTAGCCACGGTACTACAGTTTAATAAGCGTGTTGTAAAACTATGGTGTCCTTCGCGTTATGTAATGGCGGAAAAGTCTCTCTCAAGAGCAAGTGTTTGGTTTGTCCGTTCTGGGCTACTGTAGAAACATGGCGGACTCCGTGGAGAGGACCCGCTCCCTATGTAGATATGAAGGGTTCATTCTAAGCTAACAAAAACACAATGATTCTTAGTTTCAGGTGATTACACACTAATTATAGTTATGAATATAATATTCCTTTTCTGTTAATAGATCTTCTGAAATTCTGGACATTTAAAACAATGAACAATCAAAAGACATATCAGTGTCAGACTGGATGACTCATAAAAAAACATATAAACCGTAAACGACTAAGAAAATCCTCCGTGTTGGGAATTTCTAAACTAATCAGCTGACTTGGTTACTGACATATTTCTAGACAAAACATTGATTCAAGCCAAAATCAATAAGAAATCAAATATTGTCTCTGTTATATGTGTATAGTAAGATATAGTTCTTTTTGTATGTGCATTGTTATCTGCTCCATGTGAAGCACACAGAAACTCCAGCCACATGGTATTTCTGAACTTGGCACAGACAAATAAATGCACACTGACTCATTCTCCTGTCTCATTAGTCTGTAGATCTCAAACTGGTAATCTCCCTGGCCCATGAAAAGCTCCTCGTCCTCCGAGATGTCACAGGACACCGTCAGATCATCTGGAAAGTACAAGACACATGCTTATGTTATTATTCTTCACCATTTTAACAGGGATGAATATTTTCCTGCACACAATATGTTAAGTGGGTGGTAAAAATATATATATATATATATCTGACCGATTTCTAGCCTGGAGAGAGAATAGTCAATGATGCGGACCAGCACTCCTTTAGTTTCCAGAGAGTGGGCTTCTCCGTTCAGGAGGAAGATCCCCGTCTTCTGCTTGGTTGTTTTGACCAGCACGTTGCCCCAGTGGAGGTCCCTGCAGTAAAACAGCACAGGGGGATTACATCGCTGTTGACAAGAATCATCCGTCACACTGACACCGAATACACACCCAACGGTGTCACTGCTTTGGCTTTTAACGCCAGTTTGATACCACGTTTCCCACCTTATGTCAAGTTGATCAGGTATCAAATTTAATATGTACAAAAAACAAAACGATTTGTTGTGCTGTTCATTTGATGTTCCTCACATCAGATTTGCTTGTGTATTTTATTTTAAATATTAGTGCTATGGACGCTGTTTGTATGTATACTTTTTCAATAGTAATGCAAAGCTGTGGTGACTAGAGCTGCAATCAGTTAATCGATTAGTTGTCAACTATTACATCGGCATCTATTCTGATAATTGATTAATTGGTTAGAAGAAGAAGAAGAAGAAGAAGATCTACCTTTATTAGTCCCACAATGGGGAAATTCAATTTTACACTCTGTTAAACTCAGACATGGTACATGCAGACCTGAAACACACATACATGCATTAATGGAGAGGTGTCAGAGTGAGGGGGCTGCTCCTGACAAGCGCCCCGAGCAGTTGGGGGTTTGGTGCCTTGCTCAGGGGCACCTCGGCAGTGCCCAAGAGGTAAACTGGCACCTCTCCAGCTACCAGTTCACACTCAGTTTTTTGGTCCATGTCGGGACTTGAACCGGTGACCCTCCGGTTCCCAAGCCAACTCCCTACAGACTGAGCTACTGCCGCCCCCAATAGAGCAATTGTTTAAAGGAAAAAAAAGTAAAAATTCTCTGATTCCAGCTTCTTAAATGTTAACATTTTATGTCTGTGAATTAAACTTGAGTTGTGGACTAAACAAGAACTTTGAAGACATCTTGGGCTTTGGGAAACACTGATTGACATTTTGTCATTACTAAATGATTAAACAAGAAAATAATGGGCAGCTCAATCAACAGTGGAAAAAAATGTTAGTTGTAACCCTAGTGGTGACAAAATCTCATGAATCAGTTTGCTCTGTGGATCCATTAAAACGCAGAAATCCAGAGGTGGTCATTATGAGTTTTAGTCGTTAATTACTGATGCCTAGAATTAGTCGACCGACAGGAAAACATTCAGCAAACATCATACCAAATTGTTTCAGTCACTTTTTAAGCAAAAATGATCTGGTTTCAGCTTTTCAAATGTGAATATTTGCTGGTTTTCTGAGTATTTTATTGTAATCAATTAACTATGTGCATTTTGGACATTTAGTCGGACAAAATAAGACGTTTTAATACATCACATTGAGCTGTGGGAAATTGTGATGGACATTTTATAGACTTTATATGTGTGTGTGTGTGTGTGTGTGTGTGTGTGTGTGTGTGTGTATACTCTACCTGTGTTCAAAGTGTAGCTCCTGCTCAGCGACAGCCAAGGCAGCAGTCACCTGATGAAGGATGCTCTTCGCCACCACCAAAGACGTCAGCTTGACAACACAGTAAAGGTTTGACTTAAAAGAAAGCATTTTCACGCTCACACCACAGTAACACAAAAAAAATTATCGGCTAATATCCTGCATTTGCAGAAGCTAAACATTTCTTTTAGATGCGCAGCTTCTTCTTCGATCATTCAGCATTATCTCCAGCATACATATAGTACTTAAGGTCTAACTGACATTAACTTGCAATGACTCAATTTAAGGGACTACTATTTTTATGCATGCACTCTCTTCATTAATGTTTGAGCGCATTTTTACAGCTAATGTGCAAGTGAAATGAAAGTGTAATGCTTCTGTTTGAAGACAAAGTACTTAAAACTCTGCAGGAGTGAAACTGGCAACTTAAAAGTCACAGAAGTTAAGGAGCAGACACACTAGACTGCAAAGTATTAAACAGAATTTCAGGCCATATGCAAGAAAACTGCACTGATCAGCCTTAACGTTAGGTCAGCATGGGCACCCTGACCGCTCTGCTACGCAGCTGCATACGCAACAAACTGCGATGCATTGTGTGTTCTGAAACCTTTCTATCAACCAAGCTTTAACCAGAATTAGCCTTCACTCCCCACGTGCATCAGTGAGCCTTGGCTGCTCATGACCCTGTCCACGTTTCACTGGTTTTCCTTCCGTGGACCACTTTTGGTAGGTCCTGACCACTGCAGACAAGGAACTTCCCACAAGAGCTCCAGTTTTGGAGATGCTCTGACCCAGTCGTCTAGCCATCACAGTTTGGCCCTTGTCAAAGTCGCTCACATCCTTAAATGACCATTTTTTCTGCTACCAGCACTCAGTGTTATTCACTTCACCTGTCAGTGGTCATAATGGTGTTAATGTTATAGCTGATCGGCGTACCCAAGTGAGCTGAAGCGCCGTCTGAAGAGATGCTTTGAGCAGTCACTAATTAATTAATTAAGATAAAGAAATTAAGATAAAGGTTCATCTTATCTTATCTTATCTTATCCCAAGTGAGCTGAAGCACCGTCTGAAGAGAGCAGTCACTAGCTCTGTTTCCATTCAACTGTCAAGCGAATTTTTGTAAACTTTTGAAATGTCGCAAAGAAAGCGAATAAACACGGCCACAGTTTACTTTGGTCTGAAGTTGGTGTTATAGGCTATGCTTCACACATGGCTGTAATCTATCTAGGCTGTATCTACCGGTGTGATGAGAAGATTGCAACTAACTGAAACCTCTGAAATGATGCTCTCTAGATCTAGTCGTAAAAGTAGCGTAGGTCATTCAGAGCAGAGCTAGTCCGTAGAGTGTGTGTACGAGAGAAATGAGTGGTGAAGCAAGAGAGGAAGAGCGGCAGCGACGGGAGCGAGTAACAGGAGCAAGTAATGTTATCGACTGCGGTTCAAGTAGGAAAAGTTAAGTGTTTAGTTTGTCCGTTCAGGGCTACTGCAGAAACATGGCGGACTTGTGGAGAGGGGACCCGTTCCCTATGTAGATAAGTGGCTCATTCTAAGTTAGTGAAAACACAACAATCCTTATTATCAGGTGATTATACACTAAAGAAAACATACTTTATATTATATTCTGTTTCTGCCAATAGATACTCATAAATGTTCCACACTGCTCCTTTAAATGTTGGCTACATCAGAATATATCCCATTTATTGCATCAACTCTTTTTCAACAAAGGCAAAAACTACTGTAAAATGCTTTTTTGCGCAATTGAGGAATGCTGTTTCCATGCAACTTCTGCTAACACGACACTTCACACATGTAAAAACGTGAATGAAAACACGGCTATTGACGTGATTGATGAATGCTCAACATCGCTGCAGAACACCGTACGGCACAGATGTGTTGCTCCTACCGTTCCGTTGCTGTTCTCCAGGTCGACGCCTCCAAACTCAAACTCCAGGATTATGAATAACTGATCCTTCTCAAAGAAATCTAAGCAGAGAGAGAGACAGAGATCCAGTGGAAACGGACAAACACATAAGTCCTAGACAGATGTTTGTCCCCTGTTAAAGGCAGACCATCTGGTAAACAGGCTTTTCTCTCACTGACCTGGTCTGTCGTTCTCAGAGCCTTTTTGCTGGTCAAAGGTGTCCCAAGCTTTTAGGAAATCTGGAGGGTAGCAGCCTTGGACGCAGTGGAGACTGTGAGGAAACAAGTCAAATCACATTAACCCTCAAAACCACTGAGACGTTAAGAGACAAAAGACAAAGAGAGTTGCTTACTCGTTGAGTCCAATAAAGCCGTGAGTCTTGTTCTGCTGTTTCTCCTTCAGGCTGCTCAGCTCCCTGTCAGAAAAACACACAATGCTGTTTAGCTGAACTCCTGTCATGTGGTTTCCCATCGACCCCCCAATATCATAGCAACCCAGCAAATGGAGTAAGGTGCAGTGTTTGTTAGTTAGTACTCCATGTACTACTCACTTTGAGATAATAATCTCATGAAGAATCTCTCCAAAGGTCTTCTGGTCCTCTCCGTTCACCTCCTCACTGCCCTCTACTGGAATGATCTGTCAAGACAAGAGCCACTGTTTCACTGCAGAGTACACTCACATAATGTACATGAACATTTATTACAAACCTTTATTTGACAACTATGTGGTTTCTTGGCATACCTAAGCATTGTGTTGTTTTGCTATTATCTATATTTAACAGAACATTAGTATGGAGATTCACTCTTGAGGTAGGAAACCCAAATATGTGATAAAATATTTTAAACTCAAGGTACACTCACTGGATTATTCCCACCGAGAGCTTTCAATGGTTTCCTACAGCCAGGTGACTATAAATCTGTACTTATTCGGTCGTGTGATGACACCTGAGCAAATTTCATTCACTGACGGAATACAGTCAAAAGCTCTGGAGAAAATATAGTAGGTGAACATTGACTTTAGTGTGTGTTAATGTGATATAAACCATATTAAATCTCAAAGCATTACAGCTCACTTTAAAGTGTAAACTGTGCGCCTGAAACACAAAGGCCCAGTTCCAATCTGGTCCCTACACCCTGGAGGAGTGAACTCGTTTTGTAGTCACAGCTCAGTGATGAAGCACCGTTCTTTAAAGTACAACGTATAAATACAGCAGCCACTTCGGGACAACTTCCCTCTCCGGAAATAAATATCAGAATCAGAAATATTTTACTGAACCCGGGGAGGAAAATTACATTTCATTTTGTTCCTATTCTAGAATATAAATATAGAAAAATAGAGAAATTATGAAAAAATATAAGTAAGAAATATACTTTATATAACAACAATCCAAATAATAATGCTGAAATTAGTTTAAATGTTCTGTATAAATAAATGCAGTGTTGATGCTAAAGTAAACCAGATTACTGCACAGCTGAATTATTGCACTGTTAAATCAGTATTGCACAGGTGAATATAATATAATATAATATAATATAATATAATATAATATAATATAATATACATATATTTATGTGTGTGTGTATACTGGACAAGAGTATATTTAAGTAATTTAAGTAAGTAGAAGTAGAATAAATTAAATATCTGTTTGACCAGTTTATGATTGATTAATAGATAGATAGATAGATAGATAGATACTTTATTGATCTCGAAGGAAATTTAGATAACGCAAGCTTAAGGATTTTAACGTTTTTTTTTCTATGACATAAAATACATCAGTAAATATGTGAATTTTTAAGCCTTTATGTGTATTAAAAAAGATACTAAACGTCGTCACACCGACTCGTCCACCTTTACAGCCTTGATTGCATTCACACTTCAAAAATCATAAAAGTGGCGTTCGTTTGTGAAGGTTTTCTTGCAGAACAAAACATGGAAGTATCAAATAAATAACAACAACAATCCAGAACCCAATGGAAAAATCCCATTGGCTTTTTGTCGAGGGAACCCAGGGCGATGCTAACTTCCTGGTACGCCAACAAGAAAACATCATCCCTGTAGCGCTCTATGCACGAACACACTTACTTTGAGTGCAACCGTGTCTCCTGAGGAATTAGTGGTGGAGAAGACCTCCCCGAAGGTTCCCTCCCCGATCTTCACACACTGCTTCATACGCTGAGGGAGTATACACTCCTCCCAGGGCAGAGGCCGCCGCTGGCCACACTCGGCACACACCTTCTCCGCATCCGACAGATCTGCGTCCTCCTCACACACAACCTGTGAGTAAAGACAGGAGCGAGGAGGTGACACACATTCACCATCAGGTGCAGCACCAAGCATGTAGAGAGGAAGTAGTACAAGACTGAAAATCACCGCTCTTTCACACGCATGCGTGTACTGTACCGGAGAGTCGCAGCTCAGCAGCTGTGAGCGGAGGCTTTTGGAGAGCGGCGTTCGAAAGGGTGTAGCAAAGAGGTCTCGGCTGACGTCTGCTAACTGCACTCTTCTGGGTGAGCCCGACGCTGACAGACGTGAAGCACTCGGAGTGAGTAGCACTAATGAGAAGGAATGAGGGGTAAGAGACAGTCATTGAAGCTGCAGCTTAAAATTAAATTTACAAATAGTTCCAAACAATCAAGTGACAAATTCTAACGTATGCGTGTTACCCCTGTTCTTGCGATGAACGGAGAGGGCAGCTTTGAGACGACTCCAGGTGTACGTGTTCGGTGTTAAGTCGGCCAACAGAGACGAGAGGTTGAGCCGACTCGCTCTCACCGGGGTGGAGAAATTCACGGCGGTTCCCAACAACTCCTACAACACAGGACGGACACCACAGTTTGTCAATGACGCCACAAACAAGTAACATTTAATACATTTAATTACAGTCGGGTGGATTGTAGTAGAAGCAAAAACACCTTAAACCAAAATCAGTGGCTTTCTGGCAACAATTGAATCAAAGGCAACTGGACTTAGATTTGTCTCTGAAGACGTTTCGCCCCTTATCCAAGTGGCTTCATCAGTTTGAACGCTACCGTGTGACTAGTCCCCACTAGTCTGACCTCAGACTAATCTAAGTCCAGTTGCCTTAAATTCAATTCAATTGTTGCCAGAATGAATATGACCTGGATGAATGAGAACATTCACAGACTTAAAATCAGTGGCGTCCGGCATGCAGAATATTTTCCCTTTAACTTTGCCATGCAGATGATTTGAGGTTTTATTTGACCAGGTTGAGAAATATTGTTTGTGGCATTCACAGCAATAAAAAAACACTTTTGAAAAACTCAAAAAATGCACTTTATTTTATTTCTTATCTCATTGTTAATGAGGACAAACGACAAACAACATCATGCTTAATGTTTTTTTTTTTTTAACAAAACCTGGTCTGTGGAACCTCAGTGTCCCTGCTGCTGCTGTAGTTTCTAAATTTAACACCACAAAGAAAATTGTTTCTGATAATAATACATATTTGACAAATCCGGTGATGTTTAAACATGTTCTTGGATCCTAACACTTGCAGAGGACGCCTCGATAGCTCAACTGGTAAAGCGAGCGACCACATAACAAGGCTGAGTCCTAACCGAGGTGACCCTGGTTCGATTAGACTCTCCAGCGTCCTGTCAATAAAGGCTTGAAATGCCCCCCAAAATAATCTTTAAAACAAAACCTGCAGAGAGTCACAGGAAGAAACATGAAAGTGATGCTAAACATCTTCTTTATCAGAAATATATAAAAAAAATGTCACCACTTGAAAATATCATTGACAGGGACTCTGCTTATGAACGCTGATTGTATTCACTTATTAAAGGACTGGAGTGCTACCTGCCTGTATGACTGACTTTTTCCTCGACAACCACATTGTTAAATACCTGAAAGGAGCTGACAAATATATCTCAAGTTCAATGTTCTATCATCAAACTAATAATATAGTTGACAGGTCCTTCGTTAGTTCTGACAGCCCTTAATTTAGTCTCACCTTTGCTTATTTTGTCTAACCAATTTTAAGTTCTGTCAGTCAATAGACATTCAGTGAATGAACCAGGGCTGCACAATTAATTGAATATGAATCACGATTTTGACTATCCACGATAGGGATCTGATCGCCTGTGATATTGACATTTAAAATGTCTTTTCCCCGTAGAAAACTCTGCTACACATCAAATCGAGCGCTCCCTACACTAACAGCCAGCCACCGGCTGACAATCGAGATGTTTCGGCTTCACATTTGGGGATAGATATTACTTAAACTACCACTGCGTTTATGATTAAATTGAGAGCACACAATTGTTTATCTAGCTCTTATTCTGCTCTCAAAGTGCACCAGATTGATGTATCTTTAAAATGTAGCTAGCAAAAGTGCTGGGAATATCCCTGTACTTTTTCATATTGCAGTATCTGCAAGTTTCAACAAGTCAAATTTAAGCCTTTTTAAGACATTTTACCGACCATTATGAATCCAATTTAAGACCCATTTCATGTCCATTTAAGACCAGAGTAGGTGCTATTTAAGACCCATTTCATGTCCATTTAAGACCAGAGTAGGTGCTATTTAAGACCCATTTCATGTCCATTTAAGACCAGAGTGGGTGCTATTTAAGACCTACTTCACATCCATACTGGCAAGAAAGTGCTAAGGATATGAAAGAAACTTGGAACATCAGTATTGTAATTGCTGCTATATGAGTGATGCTTCGTTTCCATGTGTTAAGTCCAGAGTACCTCAGCTTTTAGTGTAGCTATTGCTGAAAACGCCGTCTGGAGGTTGACTGAAGTTGATGCTCTAAATCCCAAAGTGGCACAATACTGGCTGACTGCAGGCGCATGCTGCTGTATTTTTTTTTTTTTACAGCCACTTTGTGTTTTTCTGACTTAGCATACTACTCCAAAGACATGATTGATGAGGGTGCAGCGGGCTTCAAATATGTTTCCAGGCATCGGCTTGAACCACACTAAATCCACTGCTCTCTAACCACAGTTAACTGAACTTGCATTTGCCCATTTTCACCCGGTTTTAGCACTCTGACCTTGAGGTTGACGAAAGCAACGTCAGCAACATTACTCAGCTTTTCACTTTCTGTGAGGTTTCCTCACCACTCGCCTTGACTCCACGTGACACGGGTGTGCTAGGATAAATTTTATCTGGGGAGCACGGCAATTCCCTTTTAGCTCCGCTTTATAGTTTTGTTACAGCATGCACAGAATTATAAAGCATTTCTTTGAATGAAAGTAACATTAATTCATTTTTAAGACCTGGCAAAATTGGATTTAAGGCATTCTGTGAGGTTTTAAGACATTTTTGAGGCCTTAAAGTTTTAGGCTTTTTTAGACTTTTTAAGACCTTGTGGGAACCCTGAATATATATAGAAGAAAAAATATATTGCAATGTCATTTTTTTCCAACATCATGAAGTCTTAATTTGTACATTAGCAAGAATGTAGCAGAGCATGGAAGTGAAAGCAGCTCTCTGTTTATTTTAATGTGAAGGGGCAATAAAAATACTTTGTCACTAAAGTCAATGGATAGTCAAGATAAATAATCATGATCTCATTATTGATCAAAAAAATTGTGACTCTCATTTGGCTGACTAATCGTGTGGCTCTAGAATGAACAGGATGTTTCAGCAGTACTGTGTTGTGTTTGTGTGCGTACTGTTCTCACCCTTGGCTGCCTGCGTTGTGTGGAGATCAGCTCGTTGATGCTGCAGTCCACAGTCTTAGTGTTAGCGCTGCTCCTGAACATGAGCGTGCTGGCGCTGCTTTTGTTTTTCCAGCGACTCACACTCAGACCGCTCACACACACCTTCCTGGTCGTCCCAGGCCGGT
Source organism: Pterois miles (assembly GCA_947000775.1). Taxonomy (NCBI): domain Eukaryota; kingdom Metazoa; phylum Chordata; class Actinopteri; order Perciformes; family Scorpaenidae; genus Pterois; species Pterois miles. The sequence goes on along the minus strand of CAMQGK010000224.1, from coordinate 4,499,961 downwards.
CTGTAGACGTGCTCTTCCTTTTCTTCTCTTTAGGAGCCAGAGATGTCTTTTTTCCTTTATGGGAAATGTTGTTCTTTGCTCCTTCTTTGTCTGAAGCGATCTTGTCTTCGGAGGTGGATGAGCCTCTCTTTTTCATATCGACTTTCACGGCAGAAACGTCACAGTGATTAGCGTCGCTCTCACAATGGCGGCCACGCTTTGCGTGGTCATCACCAGCTGAGTCGGAAACAGCTGTGGGTGATTTCAGTTTTGCGTTTCTGAGCTGCAGAATTTCTTTCAGTTGTGAGAAACTCACTCTCTTTATCTCAACAATACTTTTGGAAATTAGACATTTCTCCTTCAGCATCGTTGTGAGCACTGCTGCCTTCTCTTCCGTCTGACCTACCGAGCTGCTCTCGTTTGTTGACTGTCCAATTCTCTCAGTGATTTCTCCTGAACACGTGAGATCTTCTGGGTCCTCAGTGTTACGTGTGCGGTCATTTCCAGACTTGTTTGCATCTGACAGTAAAGACATTTTCTTCAGCTGAACTGTGCATTTCTTAGTAAGAGATTTATCCTTCACTGCTACAGCGAATCGCGTTTGCACAGAGCTGCTGGCTGGTAATTGTGTGTCCATGATAAACTCAACGCTGCTGTCTTTATGGTGTGTAGATTCAGCGCCAATTACTGATGCTGAGTGCTCCATGGATTCCTGTGTGTGTTCAGCTGACAGCAAATTGTCAGTCACTGAAGCTGCATGTTTGGAAGACTCTGAACTATTTACTGACTGCAAACAATCCCTGGTTTTAATGTCTGTCTTAGATAAAGGAAGATGAAATAATGAAGACTCTGAAAGATGGTCATTTGTTTGCAAGCTGTGGGCTGAGCTTGAATGTCCCAAACAGGATGAATAGGGTGTTTGACTGCATAGCTTAGACACAGTGAGAATTTCCAATCTGTCCAGCTGCACGATGCAGCTCTCGGTCAAACATTTCTCCTTCAGAGCCTCTATCAGCCACTCTAACCCTCCTGCTGCTGACACAAAACGACTGCTGCTTTCACTGTCATCTTTAGAGAGTAGATTCACACTTGGTTCGTCCCCAACATCCTCATTTCTTTCTTCACTGTGGCTTTTGACTTCCTCGCTACAGCTGCTTCCCTTGGGCTCCTTAAACAAATCGCCAGAAGGGTCTTCGCTGTGATTCAGGTCTGGTTCTTGCTCACCGAGGCTCAACTGCAGCTTCTCATCAGAATGAAGCCCTATGGGTGGTGCAGAACGCTGCGGGGCGACGGGCTGCCCCGGTGAATCAGCGTCTTCTCGGGGTGTGCTCAGGATACATATACAACTCTCAGACATGGACGGAAGGTTGGGCGATTGATCATTGATTGACGACGAGGGTTTAAGGCGTGGCCGTTTGCTGAAGGAGCCTGCGGTGGGTGTAGAGCAAAAGATGGGTTTCCTGTGGCAGGGTCCGAGACTGTGATCTGTCAACTCGTTGAGGGATATCTCTCGGAAGGGGTTGGTGGCAAAGCCGGCAGTCCCTGCGGCGTTCATGGAGTTCTCCGCACTCGACACCAAAAATGCTGTGGGGTCCCTCCTCATCGCAGGCCGAAGATTCCTACTGGCTGCAAAAGTAAAGTCATCTGAAGAGTTGAGCGTACTGAACGTTGCTTTAGGGAGTTTGGGTTTGGTGGTGGCAGCAGCACGTCTGCGGCGGGTTACAAAGCGGCCCGCAGAAGGAAGATGATCACTGAGAAAAAGAGGAAGAAGAAGAGGAGGGAGAAAGCTAATGGTTACAGCAATATCTGGAGACATTTAGCAGGTGTTCAGACTGAAAACAGCATTGAATTAAAACAATCCAGGGGCATTTAAAGGCTTCATAGTAGGGATGTCAAAGTTCACAAATAATTTCTTTAACACATTAAAACAACTTGTGTCTCTTTTCATTTGAATCAAAACTAAACTTGATTTAAAGGCATTATGTTCTCTGACGTGAGCTGGGAACCACTGATGGATATTATTTTGGTCCGTATTTTTGACATTGATATTAATTTAAAAAACCAGCCCTAGATCCGAGAACTCAGAGTGCAGCATTTACAGTGAATTGTGGGTATTGTATGAACTGATGGAAACAGCTGGATCTGGTTGAATGCCTATGTCCTCCGTTATTACCAGTAATGTCAACTGTGGTAGTAACAGAAATAATAGAACCACTTAACTCTGTAGATGCTTACAATCCTTTGTGTTTTCATAAAGTGTTCTGTGTGTTTGTGGACAGACCTGGTTGTCTTGCTCTGCTGAGCGGGCCGAGGACGGGGAGGAGACGGCCGGCGGATGTTCTCCTCATCACTGCTGGTGTCTGTCAGACATGACATGGCTTTTCTCTTGGCAGGACGGACTGCTACACTAGTCTTCCTCAACCTAATAATAAAGAAAAGATTAAAACCAACTGATGAGCAAGGGGGGATATGGAGTATGAGCAATTAGGTCAGGAAAAAAAGGGATTAAACGATGCAAAGAAATTCAATGATATTTTATCTACTCTGCTGCGATGAACAAAATATTAGAAAATCTGGTTAGTAAAGAAAATTTTAAGTATTCTCCATAAGTAATTTTCATGTTAAGAATCTATAACTGGTTTATCAGTAGCAGTTTACTTATTACAAAATGCATATTAATGAAATCACTCAAAAATATCCAGCTGCGTGTTTATTCACAGACCTGGCTGTCTTGGTGTGCTGGGCAGGCTGAGGAGAGGAAGGAAGTGTATCCCCTCCATCACAGCTCTTCTCAGTCAGACATAGCATGGCCTTTTTCTTGGCAGCACGCTCCGCTCTACGACTAACAGCACAACTCTGCCTCTCTCTGTGGCACGAAAAACAAATGAACATGTTAGTTATGGTCAGTACGGATACAATATCAAACATGAGAGCAAGTCAGGCAGGAAATGCTGGCTTTGAATGGTTGTCTTGGGTGTTTTAGTAGCTAACTTACTTCTGTCAAACGAAATCAGCTGTCCACACGGTGGCATTGTTTGTTGTGTATTTCTCGGTCTACAAACTGTGTACATATTGCTGCTTCAGCGTATTTCAGATATATCTTTACACTTTTGGCACCGTGGCATTAGACCTACCAGGGGATTGTGTACTTGAAGAAGAGCCTGACCAAGACTGGGTTTTCAGACGAGAGGTTGGCCGACGTGTGTGTGTAATTTTCAAAGGCCGACATAATAATGATAGTTTGGGGCCGATTAATCAGACGATATCGCCTTTACTTGTGCAGCAGCTTGGTCATTTCATTTAATGAATAGACGGTTACATGGCTGGACTATCTGGCAGAGATAAATTAAAGCGTGAATGATTTATTTTCCTCCCTGTCTCTGTCTTGTATCATGGACAAAGAGCTGATAGAGTTGCCTAACTTGAGAGAGAACGGTGACGTATGTCTCCGCTTGACGACGGAGAAGCTGCGCAGCACAATAGTTTCCAAAACTTCCTATCGGCGCTGGTTAATCGGTCAAACCGACTGAGAGAGACAAAGATATTTGACAGTTTAAAACATTCAACACGGATATATTAACAAATATTCTTATTTTAACATAATCATCACTTAATATATAACATATTTATGATAAGGAGCCCTTAAATTTGGTTAGTAAAGGAATGAGCTGGAGATTTTACAGTTGAGAAACTTGTCAGTGCTCTGCGGTGGGTAAACGTTCTAAATTGACATTTGTGTGTGTATATTATCAGCAGACACAATATGTGCTATGTCAACTGATATATGCACAGACATATCTCTAATAAGCAAAAAATCTGATGATAATATCAAACATTGTGATAAATATCACCATCACTCTGAAATCCCTGTGCAATAACCCTTAAACACCAAGCATCCAGTTTAACAGGAAATTTGATATTTCAGTTTAAATAATCACTGTTCCTAAACATGGTGATATCATCACGATCAATATAAATATAAAGCACTGACATATATATACTGTCATCATGTTAGCAACCCAATCTTTCCATGTATTTTCCAGCACACTACTCTATTACTGTTTACAAATGTCATTATAGACCTATAGACTAACTTAAATGCATATATTTATATCTATATATACTAGTAAAATGTTTATAGTTGTCAAATAATTATGTTTGCCTTTCTTCAGATTTGTTGTGCTGGTTTTTATGTCTATTTCTGTGTAACTTGTGTACAATGAAAGCAACACATTACTGTCAAACTCCTCGATTATGTACTCGGCCATTAAAGCTGATACTGATATCAGTCAGGTTAGTTAGGTCAAGTCTAACTTGATGAAAGCCATTAAAAATCCCAAATATTTAGCCCAAACCTTGTACAACCCTAAAGATGCTCTTGAACATACCTCTTCCTCGCAGGTTTTGCGGGTTCAAAGACGGAGCTGTCGCCGTCTGTGGAGCGTGTGCTGTCGAAGGCCTGCTTGCGGTTTTCCGGTGAGATCCAGGCGGACAGTTTACGCCTCTCCTTACCGTATGTCTTCAGATATAACGGCTTTAATGGCTTCATAGTTGAAATGAGCTATATAGCCGTGCCGGTAATCCAAAACGTATGTTGCATAAACGGGCAAAGGAGCGTTCAAACGCATCTAACGGTACTAACCCAGATGAGAGCAACTTTGACATCCGTCAGTCAAGTTTAGCCAAATAGCTGCTAACTGTGCTAATTATATCGACGCCATTAAATCTTATCAACAGTTATCGGTGAAACGTTGAACTACCGTTAGCCGTTTTAAGACATTTCCATGATCGATCGCGTTATCTATTCCTTTTTTATATTATATATCTGTCATTGTTTTCCCGAATGACTCCGTATCCGCTGCCCGCTTCATGTTCAAACTGCTGGGCACCGATGATTGGTCAACAACCGGCGTCGGTGTCCGCACAGCGCCACCTGGCGGGTCGGAGGAGTTGCAACGTGGAAGTGAAGATGGACTCCAAGGAGGAAACAGCGTGTCTTTTTATGTGTACGTGGATGAAGTTGCAGTAGTTGCAGTATTCAGTATTCACACTATATTTATTACCTCTGCCAATGAGGTTATGTTTTTGTCTGTTGTCTGTTTGTTTGTCTGTGTTCAAGATAGCTCAAAAACTTATGGACGGATTTTGATGAACTTTTCAGGGTGTGTCGAAAATGTGAGAAGGAAGAACTGATTTAATTTTGGGGGTGATCTGGAAGAAATCCTGGATTCTGGATCACTTTGAAATTTTCGTTAACATTGGGGTCAATGGGACCCAAAAAAATGTTTCTCAATATCTCTGGTAATTGTTGCCCAAAGCTCATGAAATTTGACTCAGGGATTTACAATGTGTACTTCTATCAAATCCCAAAGGCTGATCCAGATCCGATCCAGATGGCGGATTTTATAGCAATTTATATAAAAATTGGGGGTACTCTTACATTTTGGCCTAATGTATTGTGAGTTTTATGTTGTGTCTTGTATATATGTTCTATGTTTGCCACTGATATAAAATTCTTTTTAAAATTTTTTTATTTTGGAGTGAATTACAATATGGGGGGAAACTATGGTGCTTGGCGGAGGTCTGCGCTCTCCGAGTGCTTTTCTAGTTATGGATATGTATTTATTAAGTATTAAAAAATCCCATATTATGCTTATTTTCATGTTCATAGTTGTATTTTATGTTTCTACTAGAACATGTTTACGTGCTGTGATGAAAACAACTTTATTTTCCTCATGCTATCTGCCTGAATATGCATGTATTTAGACACTGTCTGAAATGCTGCGTTTTAGCACATTTGAATGGAACTGCAGTGAAATTATGTTGCTAGGCATGTTTACTTCCTGTGAACTCATGTCATGGTGCCTTCAGGTGGAACTCGTTAATTTGTGCCACATGACATGGGAAGTCGCGAACACGACATGTGTTGCATTCAAGTGGTTAAGTCGTGAACATCGCTGCTAAGTAACGGCAATATTAACGTTACCGTGCAAATCTAGAAGCCACAGAGGCTAACAATTTAGCAAGCTAGCAAGCGGCTAACATAATGTAGGAAATGCAAAGGCATAATGACAGAAGAGAAAGATGAGGTCGTTGAGAATATCAACATTTTCTTCAGATATATTATAAAATTACCAATAAAAATAATATATGACTAAAATTACAGTACAGTGTACAATATAAACTTATTATGCAGGGATAAATGAACTTCCATGGGCTCCACCATTTCAAGCTACTTCAAGTCTTTTTCCTTTAAATTTCCTGCATTATGTTAACCACTTGCTAGCTTGCTAAATTGTTAGCCTCTGTGGCTTCTAGACTCGGACAGTAACGTTAATATTGCCATTGCTTAGCAGCGGTGTACTTCACGCCTTAACCACTTGAATGCAACGCAGGTTGTGTTCACGACTTCCCACGTCATGAGCACAAATTCACAAGTTCCATATGAAGGCACCATGACATCAACTCACAGAAAGTAAACATGAGGATGAAGATGAAGACTTCCCGTGTTATAAACATGAGCTAACAAGTTTCTTTTGTGTTTGTTGGCGCTGTGAGAAATGGTGGAGCCCATGGAAGTTCATTTATCAATGCATAATGAGTTAATATTGTACAGTGTATTGTCATTTTAGGCATATATTGTTTTCTTGGTAATTTTATAATACGTCTGAGGAAAATGTTGATATTCACAATGGCCTCATCTTTTTCCTCTGTCATTATGCCTTTACATTTATTGCATTATGTTACCCACCTGCTAGCTTGCTAAACGGTTAGCCTCTGTGATTCGGACAGTACCATTAATATTGTCGTTGCTTTGCAGTGGTGTTTGTCGCGACTTGAACGCCAAGCATATTGTTTACACGACTTCCCATCTTGTTAACACGGTAAACACGACCCCGTTTGAAGGCACCAACATATACAATGTTTACCTTTAAAACTGTGAAATGGTCTTTATATATTATAGATTTGTGACATCACAAAAGGACAGAAATCCTGACAGCTTGTTTTAAAGGCACAGTTTCTGAATCCAAAATGTGTGTATTTTTCCAAGGATTGAGCGTTTCGATATTTTCACAGAATTTATATACCACTTAAACTTACTTTACAATAAAAAAGACAAAATGTCACCTTTAAGTATATTAAGTTAAGTAAAACTTTGGTTTACTCATACTTGTAGGCAGGGAATGAAATTAGCACTTGCCAACAGGGTAAATGCTGGCTGTCACAGGTAATGTCAGGTCACTAGGGCTGATACAATGTTAGATTTTCACACCGCAATTATTATGGCCAATATAGGTAAAGATGGCGCCGTGTGAGTGGCAGCCTGTTACAGCAGCTCTTGCTCATTCAAGAGCTTTTCTCTGTAAAAACTTTTTAATCTTTTCTTTCTGTGAATTTCTCCACTGTGGGACCAATAAAGGAATATCTTATCTTATCTTATCTTATAATTAATGACAAAGACATTATTGAGATATCTATAGAAAATTTTAAAAAATGCAATCATTTATATTACACTCAAAATACAAGTGTAGGGAGGTGGAGAGAGTCTGTAACCATAATTGTATATATAGAATGATTTAAGGTGGAACCCATTTATGGGGCAAAAGTGTGAATGCCATCCTCTGACATACAGCCTGACCATAAACAGATAATGCAGTAAACAATTCTAACCACCAGGTGTCACCATTTTATTAGCCTGTACTGCCCCATACCACCTGTATGAGTAGGTTATATGCATAGTCAAGGGCCAACTACTGTATTTGCCTCAGTAATCAAACAGTACTAGTCTAACACCAATCTTCATAAATGTTATTGGTCCCAACAGGCTGTAATGTGCAGCTGTATTAGCATATATAGCAAATTTTTGTTTTGTATTATTTCTTGAAACCATGATCGCTACTGACACTATTAGCTTTATAAACGTGTGTGCACTTGATATGTATGTTTATTATTTATATACATTTTATTCAATATGTATTTATCAAGAGTAGGTTCATTATCAATATTATATAATTACCATATTTTTTTCTATATTTATAATTTATTATGCTGTTTCAGTTTATTTTTCTGGTTTCAATGTTTGTTTTAAAAACAAATACATACGTATTTCACTTTCACTCGATGTTCAGACTAAAAATGTAATCTGTGATGTGTTTTTTATGCATTCAATGGCTGCTTGTGTCTTGTATATGTGCCCCACCTTGGACATATAGGCTACAGCACCTAGACCTCTTTGCCTGCAGTCCAAACTGGACTCTGCCCAGTCAGTGGTTTTACACTTTTAGACCATTAACCACAAAACTGTACAATGCTACCAATTATTTTACAATTTGTTTCATCCCTTTCTTACCTTCCAGGCACCAACTGCTTCCCACTCATTTCTGTATGCTATGAAAATCATCCTGCAGACTCATGGAAGTAGCTCAAAGGTGACCTAGAATCAATTATCCTATATGCACCTCCAGAATGGACAATAATAAAAGTCTTCTGGGACTGTAGCCTGATGAGATGCGATGCCACGCTGTGTTCAGCAAGGAGAGGGCAGGGCAAATGAAGAATATATACCATAAAGTGCACACAATGCATGTAGCCTAGCCTTTTGCGACTTGAATACTGCCAGGAGTAAATTAGGCCAAGAGAATACTGTTTAGAAAGTTAAAGTTGACTATAGGCTCCTCTGTGCAAGGGAGATACTGATCAACACAGAAATTCATTTAAGCCCTGCACAGTTTTCTTTTTTTTTCTTTAAATAATTGCTTACATAGTGAATCCTGTTGAATTAAATTTCCACAAACAATAGAAGTGCTCATTTCAGATGATAAACTTTTTTATGTTTTTCTGTGTCAATAAATTTAAATAACTACAATACTGAATACTACCAAATGCTGTCTGTGGTGCCTAATTCACAGGGATGGATAATCCAAACGCTTGATGAATTGAAGTAAATTCATATCAAAACATTCTTTAACAAACTCTCACACACTTTAATAGACTACTTTATCAAAAAGTATGTACAGTTACAAGCCAAGTATTCTTTTCTATATGCCTATAAGGCAAGAATATTTAATTATACTTTTCTTAAGTATGTCATGATCAAAAGATTAACTAAGTAGGCCTATAAGCCAAGTATACGTAGACTTTTCTGCATACTTGTCAATATGTCATGCATACTTAGACTTTTAACTATACTTGTCAGTATGAGCCAAGTATACTTAGACTTTTAAGTATACTTGTCAGTATGAGCCAAGTATACTTAGATTTTTCTGTATACTTGTCAATAGAAGCCAAGGGTACTTAGAATTGTTTAATACTTATCAGTATAAGCCAAGTATACTTAGACTTTTCTGTATACTTGTCAGCATCAGCCAAGTATACTTACACTTTCCTATATACTTGTCAGTATAAGCCATGCATACTTAGACTTTTCTGTGAACTTGTCAGCATCAGCCAAGTATACTTAGACTTTTCTGTGTACTTGTCAGCATAAGCCAAGTATACTTAGACTTTCCTATATACTTGTCAGCATAAGCCATGCATACTTAGACTTTTCTGTATACTTGTCAGTATAAGCCAAGTATGGTTAGACTTTTCTGTATACCTGTCAGTATAAACAATGTATACTTAAACTTTTATGTATACTTGCCAGCATAAGCCAAGTATACTTGGACCTTTAAGTGTATTTGCCAGCATGAGCCAAGTAAACTTAGACCTTTAAGTATACTTCACAGAAAGTATACTTGTATACTTGTATTAAGTATATCTCTGACAGTACATAGGCTGAGTAAAAAGTAGGCTGAAAGTGTGCTCTTAGTTTAAGTTCAAAAGAAGTATACTAGGAGCACACTTGAATAAATTTCATTTTGGTAAGGGCTCTTTATTTTTATCATCATCATCATCATCATCTACCATTAAGAATTGTAACTTTTTGGGAATAAACTACCAGCATAGCAAACATTAAATTTGTCCTTCAGTATAATGACATTTTCTTTGATTAGTTTCATTAATGTCTATAGGTTAAAATGGTAACATTAGTCAGTAAAGAAAAATAATCAGAGGAGCGTTTGCTTCCGGAGCAGCGTGCCCCGGTTCCCCCTGTCGGAGAGCAGCGGCATCTGGGAGGGAGGAGAAAAGGAACCAGCCGAGAGAAAACGGAGGGGAGGAGAAAAAGACAGGAGCGCAGCAGCGAGGAGGACGTTGAACACACCGGAGAGGAGGTGAGTGATGTGGTATGCCGACAATTTTCGCTTGAATACGGGGACTAGTGGCCGCTGCAGTTTTCCTCAGCATCGAATCTGGGCGGAAACGTGAGTTAACTTTCCGTAATCTTCCAGGAGACGCATTGCTTTGGCATCTAAGGGGCCCGCTGTGTTGCAAACAAGTCGGGGTGGTCGGGGAAGAGGAGACCGGGGAGGCTGCGGCGGCAGATGGGGGGCATGTTCCCGTTGACTTTACTGTCGGGGTTTTTTGTTGTGTCTGTGGTGACCGTTGAATGGGTTCACACGGTGGTGGTGTCAACGGTTGTTTATGAGAGCAGCCGTTACTGGAGCGCTGTCGCGAGCAGCCAGCCGTTAACCACCGTTACTACAAGGTTAGCTAACAACAACTCGGCTGCTAACGTAATGTTGGGGATTTTAATAGGGGAAAACATGTATTTATAGTAATATTTGCGACACCTCACCACCCTTGAAGTTGTGCTCTCTTTAAGTAGAGGGCCTGCGAGCAGGTAAGTGGTTGGTAAAGTGACTACGAGTCGGTCATTCATCACAAGTTAACCGTTTCATTAGCTAAACCTCACACCCCTAAACACCAGCATGTACACGTTAACTATCATAATGTCTACATTTCTAACAAACTGAGAGTGACCTTCCACTGAATGAATAAGCTGGTAAAAGGTGCAACTAATGTTTTTCCCCCATCATCCATTACTTTTGTTCTCTATTAATTATTAACGTATAACAAGTCAGAAAATAGTAAAGTTGGTTGTTTTGTTTGACTGACAGACCAAACCCCAAAATGTCGCACCTGTCCAACTTTTTCAGTCCTGATATTGATAAATATCTTTGGGTATCGGCTGGTACTGATCCGATACTAGTGTTTCATTAAGAAGCTGTGTGCCAGATCATTCGTTTATGTGTAAGGCAACATCAGGCTTGACTTAAACATTGCTTCCCTAGCAAATAAACTCATACGGACTGGTACACCAGCAACTTGGTTAAAAAAAAATCTTCAAAATTAACAGGAAGCACAATTCAAAATTCCAGTATAAAATGTGTATCGTATATTAACATAAAATTGCATTGAACAGATTGATCCAGATAATTGAGTCAGTGCGTCCCGATATCCAAGTCGATGTCAGTATCAGTGCAACCTTAGTTAGATGTAAAATATCCCCAAAATCTTAGCGGCTAGAATGTGAAATTGTTTGGCTGCTTTGCTTCATCAGTGACTTAAACAATTAATCTATTATCAAAATGGATTTCAATTAATTTTCTGCCTGTTGACTAATGGTTTGACTAATTGTTTCAGTGCCCAAGGCCTGACGGGTCAGTTGATCTTATCCTCTAGAGATGCTGCAGCTCCCAAGCAGGTCTCTGTGCTGAGCAACAATTTAAGTAATAAAGAGGTTCATTGTGACACAAACAAGCATAAAGGAGGGTATTCTCTTGACTCACATTATGTGGCCTAGTCTGGGGCTATAGGCCATGCAGGCCCCTGGGGGGTGAGGCTGCTGCTCGTGTTGGTGCATAGTGCTGGCTGGACGCGGCTAGCTAATCGTTTCCAGCCTTTGCTCTGGTAGTTTCTACCAGATCCTTGAGATAATATGCCTGATTGTTTTATAAAAACACGGAGCCACTTAATGGCTTGTTTATGTCATGTGATCTAGAGAACGATGTGAATAACTTTCCTGTTGTATCTTCTTGGAGGTAGGGGAGGGCAGAGATGGAGTTCTGGCTGTGCATGAAGATGTAAAGGAAGAATCATTGTTGACTTTTCCTTTCACAAACCTTAACTTCAGATGAGCACTGATCAGCTCTCACAAGGACTGGATATAGAGTGCTGCAGAAATGAGTCCCAAAAATTGTAAATGAGTTAGCATTTTTGCACTTCCTGCATTCCTTTGTAGATGCCTGAGATAAGGTCTGTGGTTAATACAAGCTTAAGAGATTTTAACATTTTGTACTACAACATAAAATTCATCGGTAAATACCCCACTAGTGAATTTTGAAGCTTTTACGTGTCTTTAAAAAGGCGGTTGCTAAGAAGTGGCTAAAAGAGACTACCATACGTCATCGCACCGTCTCGTTACAGCCTCGTTGTTTATTCTCACGTTCATGCGACCGTGGCGTAGTTTATTTATAGCCGATTGCATATGAAGTCGTGTTCATCTGTGGAGATTATTTTACAGAACGAAACATGCAAGTAACATAAATGTGTTTGCCACTGAGCTTATTTTCTGATGTAATCTGAAAGCCAGTGGAAAAATCCCATTGGCTTTTTGTTGAGGGAACCAGGGCAATGCTAACTTCCCGGTTGGTCATCCCTGCAGCACTGTGTATTGTTGTGTAGTAAGACTGTAAGAACTTGTGATACTGTTACCATATGGTGCCTTCAAATGATAATTGTGAGTTTGTGAGAACACCTACTAAACAACGGCAATATTAACATTACTGTCGGTGTCTAGAAGCCTCAGAGGCTAACAATTTATCAAGCAAGCGGGTAACATAATACAGGAAATGCAATGGCAGAGGAAAAAGATGAGGTCGTTGAGAGTATCAACATTTTCCTCAGACATAAAATTACCAAGAAAAACAATACATGTCACAACTCGTGAACTCTAAGCTTTCAGAAACTTTCCACCTATGAGGTTGTGAATATGATATGAGGAGGACGTTCATATGGACTCGTCTTGTGAACACGGTAAACATAACCCCGTTTGAAGGCACCGATAGTACATGTACATGTGTTTCTGTGTAGGGAGAAGGAAACACAGAAGCTGTCGACAATAACATGAATTAGCAGAGGACCTGTATGCTGTTTTTGGAGTGCACCAGTGAGGTTTCCCCCCTGGTGACACCGGCTGTCATGCATTTGTTTTGCATGTGCTTTCTTTGTGTGCGCAACTAAGAGGTGTGTTCATAAAGCAAAAAGTATACTAGTTAAAAAGCCGAACGAATGTCATATAACTATTTAGTGTCCACACTTAACTGACGGTAAACAGCTAGTACGTGCTATTTTCGGCAGCGGTTGTGGTGATTTTATAAGGTTTACACTGCGGCATTGGTTTGCTGAAAGTAATTGTGTGAACCACAAGAATGAATGTGTCACTGACTGTTACTGTACCACCAGAGTTGAAATGGTGCACTGTCATCCTCTCTCCTTCTCCGTCACTGCCTGCCTTCCTCCCTCACTATCCTTCCAGCCTCCTCCTCGCCCTGTTGGCTTGCTCTTCATCCAGACCTGTCCTCGTTCTGCAGTGTGTTTGTGTAGAAACATGATGTCATTGCAAATTGCTTAAGGCCCTGGGTCTGTTAAGTTAAGCTGTATATTCTGCCCCTCTTCCCCTTGCTGCTCTTTTTTTCCCCACATCATTACTAGTTCCCTCTTTATTTACTCTCCCTCCCTCTGTAGCATTTCTATACAGGAGTTGCTGAGTATGGAAAAAGTGACTCGGACATTTATGGGCCGGGTTTTGGGCCAAGCACTGCAGTTCTAGTGTGTGTGTGTTTGTTTAGCTTTGGTGTTATGAAAGTGCCTCAGTTTCAAGATGGCCCCTCTCCTGCTGAGGTAGCTTCTCTCATAGAGGCAAAATAAAGGAGAGACTATGGTTGTGGATGATTCACCTATTTCCTGATTCAATGCTACCTTGATATTTAGGTGCTGAATCGATATACATGGCAATTTTGAAGTATTGCTATTCTACAATTATTGCAATACAATTTTTTAAACTTTTTTTTAACACTAGACCATGGGAAAAATTTGAGTCATACACTTGTAGGGACTTTTGATTTGAAACATATCAAAACTAATGCATTAAAATGAATTGATTTTCAGCATTTATGTAGTCAGAGATATCTGGAAGTCAAATATATCAGTGACTGTCAAGCATTATTATTTTTTTCCCCCTGCAACCCAAAAATTAAAGAAAAGATAAAAGATATTTCCCTCACAAATTAGTGATATTTTATTTTTAATGTATAAGGGACATGCAATGTTTTATACTTCTGGTGAATATAATTCAATCAGTCTTATTTCCATATGTATTTACTTACATACAGTTCCCTTTGTTAATGCCTTAGCCACAATGTCGAGCACAGCTTTTCCTGGCAATGTGTGAAATCCAAAGTGTTTCTATACTTAACTGTGTGTAGTGTTCACCACTTTGGATTTAAGAAGTGAGGGTTCAAGTTGTATCCACATGGACCCTCCACTGTTTTGTACATCCTTGTCATGGCCATCTGCGGTTTGTTTTGGTTGGTGGATATGGAACAGATATGACGTCACGCTACTCAGACTACAACAATAAAAGTGGTAACTTCCTTCTACCTCCACATAGACTCAAACAAAGCAAATATATTGACTCTAGCATATTTTTTATAAATTCCCACCCTGAGGAGAGACACACATGCATTTACCTATACTGTACACAGTGTATATGGACATGGACAGAAATAGCAATTCAGTAATGTAAGCCGTCATCTTGTGAAGCTGTGAGCATGTCAGACACCCAAAAATACCCCACGATATCTCAGCGAGTCCCAAAGTGCTCTGTAGATTGGATGTAATTATGTTGGCCAGACAATAAATGTGTATGTGTGTTGGGACTTTCTGGCCTTGCAGCACCAGTCTGTTAGTCTGTGTGTGGTCGAGGTCATGCACAGCAGCTGATGAGAAAGGATGGTGAAAGTGTGCGTACATGCTTGTGTGACTGTGTGTGTGTGTGTGTGAACGTTTTGGCTCGGGTGTGTTTGAGCAATCAGATAAAGAGTATGGAGATCCGTTATCACCACCCTGCTTCCCCTGTGAAACAATACCACTGGTCCGCCCTTGACCAAACTACTGTGTGCATGTAGGCATGTGCATATTTGTGTGTAGAGTGACCAGATTGGACAGATGAATGATGAGTTAAGGACAGCAGAGAGTAGATTCATGCCAGGCTGTTAAGTTGGCAACATAACCAGTTTGTTTGTGTGTATTTATGTGTGTGTTGCCAATCTTTTTCTCTGTTTCACTCTCTTCACTTTCAGCCCCCTATCGATGCCTCTCAATAGGGTTATTGTGCCCACTGTCAGGCAGGCTGCAGTGTGTGTGTGCGTGTGTGTATCTGTGCATTGTTGTTGCAGGGAGCAGACAGCCGTGAGGTGTGTTTGAACAGAGAAGGAGCACAGAGGCCCCGTTCATCCTGCAGGGTGTGAAACTGAATGATTGGGCCCCCTTTCCCTCTTTCCATCTGTCGCTCCTTCTATCTGCCTGTCTCACTCTTTCTCTCCCTTCTTTTGACAGTTTTCCACCCACATGCTCGATCCTCATCACCCTTCTTTTTGCTAACATTGTTTTTTTCCCTTTGCATGTGTGTGTGTGTGTCTGTGGCGTGTAATGTGTCAGCTCCTGGCAGCCCTCGCTGATGGGCTGTCTTCTCGCTGTCAAGTCCGCCTTGTGATTGGATCGTCAGTATGCATGTTATTCTGCCTGCAAATTACCTGCGGAAGCAGATGAGGACAGAGTTTTCCACACACACGTGCTCACACATACACACACTTTCCCACTCTTTTGTTTATATGTTTCTGTTTCTGATGTTGTCTTTTCCACATCGCTGCACCTTCACACGTATACCCCCATCACTCCCAGTTCAGCTGCATAAGGGTTTTCTGCCTCTCTCTCTCTGACTGTCCTCTCTTACTCTGTCTGACTTTCAAACACATCGTCATGCACTTTGAAAGCCTGAATGTGATGAAAGAGGCTGTAAAGACCAGAGGCCCAGGTGCTTCTGTAAATTGGCCCAGTACAGTGAGTTCAAGATTTCTGCTGTGTTGTCTCAAAACAAGGATTGACTCACACTTGGTACTCTTATCTTTAATCCTTGCTGCATTCTCCAGGAACACTTAAGTAGACAGACAGATGTTCAACTCTTAGCAGGCAACTCTAATGCAGAAGGAATATGCAGGAGCAAAAAGCCAAAAAAACATTTGAGGGGGGCTTTTTACGGCTTTGTAATATATTTTTTAATGCCAGAATCGATATATTTGCTTCATTTAAATATATACAGAGGTAGAAGGAAGTTACCGCTGCTATTGTTGTAGTCTGAGTAAGGTGACAACATATCATATCCATTCTTTATCCGTCAACCAAAACAAACCGCAGCCATCGCAACGAGGAAGCACAGAACGGCAGAGGGTCCTTGTGGATGCGACTTGAACCTTTGCATATTAAATCCGACTTGGTGAACGCTACACATACAGGAAAGTATGGAAACACTTTGGGTTTCACCCATCGCCAGGAAAAACAGAGCTACACATCATGGCTAAAAGCTGCATGCTAAATCAAGACAGCATTCACTTGCATCTCCGTGGTCAAATTAGCTGTAGAGCACCGATATACTGACATTTATGTTAAATGCATTCAGACGGGCCCAATGGAGCTGATCATGGATGTATAAAGACAACAGAGCTGACGGGAGAGCTAGTGACGGACTTGGAAAAGTTAGAGAAAGTATACACCTGTGACTATGTCCGGTTTTCAAAATAAGATGTTAACAAACAGAACTGTATATACAAAATACGTACATACTGTATATGGAAATAAGATTGATTGGATAATATTCACCAGAAGTAGAAAACATTACATGTCTCTTATAAATTAAAAAGAAAATATCACTAAATTGTAAGAGAAGTGTGGTTTGATAAGTTATGTCTGACAGTATCTAATATATTTGATGTCAGTACATCTCAGATTACATACATGCTGAAAATCAAACATTTTAATGTATTGATTTAGATATTTCCCCAAGTAAAAGTCCCTAGAAGTGTATGATTCAACTTTTTTTTTCATGGTCTAGTGCTTAAAAAGTTAACAGAAATTGTCATAAATCATAATATTGAATCACAATGCAAATCAAATCGGCACCCGAGTATCGTGATAATATAAAATCAGGAGATAGGTGAATCGTCCCAGCCCTAGTTGAAATATTTGCAATTCAAAAGCATGCTGTATGTTATTCAAAATATCACACATGCAAGTACTTTTGCCATCAAAGATTTGTGAGTGGCCAGTTAATGTTTTTGCATATTCCACTGATGAAGGATAATAATCATTACCAGAACATATTAGGCTGGGTTTGCATAAACCCTAGTGTTGCATTTCTCTCAATTATCTTGGGACTGGGAGTGTTAGTCTTCTTTGATCAGCTTTCATTTGAGTTTTTGTGATTTTTGTTAAGCTTGTTCTTGTAGTTTACTTTTCTCAAAGATTTCGTAAGATATTTGACATCTGTATATTTGGCTGTCCAGTGGTGATGGTATCAACATTATCAGGAGACCCTGGCACTAATGCAGATTGCAGCTTGCTTCACTGCGTACATTTAAATACTGGAGCTTTCTGTGAGGTCAGCCTTTCTGCCTCAGTACATGCATGGTGTTTTATTTGTGTTAGACAGGCTCAGACTACAGGCATTCATACTGATTTGCTTGATCTCAGTTATGGACAAATGACAGCGTTTCATATGACAGTTGATACATTCAGTATAGATGCATATTTTGTTTTGCATGAGGTGACTGAGTTGTAATAAATCCAAATGCAAAATGGACAGGAATGTGACATTATCATTATCATTAGCAATGTATGGTGATAGGCTTGTATCAGAGCTACAGTGTTAATTTACAACTATTTTGATGATCAGTCAATAACTTCTCTGTTTTATAACACATGCAAACAGAATATCATTGGACATTTGTACATTAAACAATAAATTGATTAATGAAAAATCTAATCAGATTAGCTATACTAATTATGTGCAGCCCTACATACAGTATGTCCATGCACTTAACTTTTCCTGGCATAGTAAAACTGAGCTGGGTTTCCCCAACAGAGGTGGTAAACCACCCATATCCTGACACATCTCGTCTTGTGATCAGTTTAGTTAGTAGATCACAGCCTAACAATAGACACTCGTGACATATTATATGGCATTGGCTGAGTGAAATAGTACTCCTGCTGCATTTCCTGGATGAAATGTTATATTTCCTAGTGTAGGGCTGTCCACTTTTCGATTAGTCAACTAATATGTCATTTTGGTCTTAGTCGACTAAGATTTCTTTAGTCAATTAGTTGTTTTTAATGCTTTTTTTTCTGCTGAATGACTTATTTTCAAGAAACTCACGAGCACAACTCTGGTAAATGCAAAATTTAAATGGTGCTTTTGTGTGATTCTTTGTATTAATGTAGTCTTCTTTTCTGGTGCCCTCCTCCTCTATAAAACACTGCCTTGCCAACTATGGCTTTTACAGACTAAAAGACTAACAATTTCCCCACCCTCCCATCTGTTGTCACAATTAACCTTCGTCAGCCAGAGTCTGTGAATTGTATTAAAAATCATTCCTGTGTGATGACTGCACAGGATGACAGGTGATAGGAATGTTGAATCACAGTCATTGTGGTGATAGGGGCTCCTGACCAGATTCGTTGCTTGCGTTTACATCACATCCTGTGGGGAGAGTAATAATAAGTTAACATCTGCGGTTAAGGATGTGATGCAGTGATTCATACAACTGCAGTAACAATAAAAAAAAAAAGTTAGTTTTGTAGACTGACTAGAAATGAATTAAACAGTGTAACTTTGATAAACCACACAGTGCTGGAATTTTAATCTTGGCTTTGCACTGACTTGGCAACACAAGTGGAGAGAGGCAGTCTTGGCCTTGTGTGTGTGTTTGCTCCATACACTGGCGGTGCAGTGCTGGTCCACCAGCCGTGGTCAGCTCGCTGTATCATCCCCATCCAAAACCAATGCCCTGTCAGAGAAGAATGCCCCCGCTAACGTCGGGAAACAACAACGATAACTTCTATTGGTTGGATGGGAGAGAGGCGGCGGGAGAAAGAGACGAGCATTGTGTTAGGGGAAGAGATGACGAGAGTGAGGGAGGGGATGATTTAAAGTACTGGAGAGGGAGCGATCATTGCAGTGGTGTCTGTGGTTCCTTTGGCAGAGATGGGACATTCCTTTTTTGATGAGTCATTCTCTCTCTGTGATATGTTTTCTTTCCTCGCATCTCTTCTTATGCTACCCTTCTCCCCCTTTCCTCTCATTTTCTCCTTCTTACCGTCTTCCTCTCTTTGACATAGTCGACTCATTTGGATGATAAGTCAAAACTTCCATCCAATCATATCCGTGATATAAAAGCAATCTTGTGACATTATTACAGAACAGCTTGCCACAGGCTTTCTAATGAAAGATGAGATAACAAGGCCATGTTGAACACACACACACACACACAGTGTGAGTAAGAGGTGTGTCGTTTGTGTCTAGACTTCCCTGTCCTCTCGGATGTCCTGTCACATCTCAGCTATATATAGGAGCCACAGTCTCTTCACTGCTTCTGCTCTCGCCTTGGATCCGACAGGCCTTTTGTGCAAGTGCTTGTCTGTTTGCCTGTCTGTGTGTCTGCAGTGAGAAAGGGTGAAGGGTTTTTAATAAACATGGCGCAGGCTGGCCTCCATCGCAGCTGAAAAAGACGAAAAGAGAGCTGTGACGCTTGCAGTCAAGCAGAAGAGAAGCAGAATAAGAATCTCTATGAATCCTGTCAAGAGAGTTATCTTTGCTAATGAAAGAAACAAAAAAGAAATAATGAAAATATAAAAAAATATGATGACATATTTGGGTATTTAGTGCATTAAAAGAGCAGTTTTCAAGTCCCTATTTTAATTACAACTTGTCCAACACAGTCCTGTGTGATGTGTCTTGCCGAGCTGTAAGAGGTTAAAGTTTTGTTTTGAAACCATTAAATGACAATTTTCTTCAACAAATTTACTCAGCTGTAGCTAATTAGCCGTGCTGTGACTTGGTGAAATTACAAAACGCACCTCTTGGCTGTTGTCTGGTTAGTGTGCTCCCCACATGCATGTGTTTGTTGTATTTACACTACATTGCTGTGTATGATTTTCGTGTTTGAAAAGATGGAGAGTGGACTGGTGGTGCCTTCAAATGGGGTCGTGTTTATCGTGTTCATGAGATGAGTCCATATGAACGGCCCCTCATGTCGTATTCACGACCTCATAAGTGGAAAGTTTGCGAAATCTCAGAGTTCATGACTTGTGACGTTTTCGTTGACGTAGTTTGAAATGGCGGAGCCCATGGAAGTTCATTTATCCGTGCATAATAAGTTCATATTGTGCACTATATTGTAATTTTAGTCATATATTGTATTTCTTGGTAATTTTATAATATATCTGAGGAAAATGTTGATATTCTCAACGACCTCATCTTTCTCCTCTGTCATTATGTCTTTGCACTGAAACGTCAGAGTTCACGAGTTGTGATGTTGTCAGAAATGGCGGAGGCCATGCAACTTAATTTGTGTATTGTAATTTTAGTTATGTTTCTCTTCAATGTTACAATATGTCTGAGGAAAATGTTGATATTCCCAATGACCTCATCTTTCTCCTCTGTCATTATGTCGTTTGTATTTCCTTCATTATGTTACCCACTTGCTACCTTGCTACTGTGGCCCTGGGTTTGAATCACATCTGGAGCCCTTTGCTGCGTGTCATTCCTCTCCATTTCACCGCTATCACTGTCAATAAATATGAGAATAATAATAAAAAAAAAATAATAATGCTGTTGCTTAGCAGCGGTGTTTTCACACCTCAACCACTTAAATGGCATGCATATTGTGTTCACGGCTTGACATGTTGTAAACATGAGCTCACGAGTTTCATTTGAAGGCACCATGTGTCTTTGTGGAGCTCAAAAATACCAAGAGATGAGCTAATCTTATTCTAGATAACAACTGAGCTGATCACATCACATCATTTTCAGGCAAGTAGCTAGCAGCTAGCTGGTTATTAATCAAGTTTGTTACACGTTTGTGTTGAATACTCAGTTCTGATTGGTCAATCATTGCGTTCTATGGTCTGTTATTTCTTTATAGCAGAGTGTTTCTATGGATGCACTTCTGACGGACTCTAGCAGACCGTTTTTGTGTCAAATTATTGATTTTTTTAAGTAAGTAGCTGCGTAAGAAGCAGGAGGATGTACAGCTAGTGGGTCATTGTTGTGAAAGAATCCTGCAGCATTGCACTGTCAGCGTTTCTTTCACAATGACCCACTAGCTATGTATTATTCCTTAGTTAAATGACGCTGGTAGATATTGAACAGCAGTTGGAATCTACCAGTTTAACTTTGGATCATATTTCTATCACTCTGAATGGTCTGAATTGTCTCTTGCGGGATTTATCTGCGAAGCAACTCATCCTGCCAATGTTTGAAGCTAATCTTAGCTCAAGCAACTAAAGTGAATAACAGGGTCATTTGGTGTTGTAAAGTGAAAACCTTTATCGTTCCAACGTGACCTACCAGAAGTCAAACTACGCACTGCGATATTGTACTCAGCCATTTTCTGCATTAGGCTCAAGTAGAAAACGCCGCTTTTAACATGTAACTATCATTATTTTTTTTACTGTTGCATTTTGTCTTCGGTTCAATGTTCAGTTTGAAAGAACTTTTTTGACTACCTTTGCGTTACCTCGCAATATATTTTGTGTTACGTCGCAACATAGAAATAGACATGCTGTATCGCTCAGAAGCACTGGAAGAAGAAAAGCATTGCGAGATAACGCAAAAGTAGTCCTCAAAAAAAAAAAGATTGCCCTCATGGGGCTGCGTGTATTTATCACAAGTAATAGCCTTATCGCAATATTCGATAATGTTATTATTGCAGCTAACAGTGGGAGATGCTCCGTGATGCGGGAGGATTTTTTTTTTTTAACAAAGCTGGGATCAGGATGTGCACTTTTTATTTCTCTGATTGTGTAAAAAATCTCATATTTTCACACCTGTGATAATCAGAGGCATCAAACCGTTAGTCTAGCTCTAAAACATGAGGCTCAAGTCGTGTTATGCAGGTTAGTGTGAGGTGGCTTCTCTGCAAGGTTCGCTGAGCTGTACTGTAACTGAATTGAAGCTGTGAATTACACACTTCTCATAATTGTAGATGAGGTGTATTGAAGAGAACCGTCAGCAATAATTTTAGTCTTTATATAAAAAAACGGCAGGGACCAAAAGCAGATGACAAATTAGAATCCAGACGTGGCGGTACTTGTTGTTCTCTGACTCCTGGCACAGCTTGTTGCCTTCAAAACTGAGTCCAGGAAAGAGCTGCGGTCTCATTACGGCGAAGTCGCGCTGGCTGCACGACTGCCTCATGTGTGTCCCACAGACGGAGGAGCTTCCCTCCTCTCTGTGTGTTTAGCTTGGTGTCAGTGTGTTCTCTCAGTGTACTCTTTCTCCCCTCCCTCGACCTCCCCTCACCCACAGGAAAGAGGGGCTGGGTGAAGCAGGGAAGAAGGGGGATCTGGGAACGGGGGAGGGGTTAAATCGCTCCCAAGTTTCCCAAATCCAGGAAATCGTCTCTTGGCTTCTGTTTCTGAAATGTTTCTTTTCCACGTCACAGGATTTCAAAGACTGTGAAAGTGTGTGTGGTGAGATTAAAGCCTTTAACCCCTGTCACCTCAGTCGTATTTTGGCTTTGTTAGCTGGAGTCAATTCATCAGGAAAAATCTGCTTTTTACTCTGTAACGTCCTGTGCTGCAATCAGAGGAGTGTTGAGATTGTTGCTGGTAAATAGGTAACCTTTATTCAAATACATGCAGTAAATACAGACCACTCTCACCTTGTTTGTATTTCATTGTTGTACTGTGACCCTTAGTTTGCTCAGGGTCAGTGAATGGAGCGTGTACACACACATGCTCACAAATGGTCATCACTCACCTTTATTCCTCACTGTGTGTTGTCTGCTACCTTTGTTGACCAATTAGAGGTTTTTGCCCCCAGTTGCCCTGAACCCACCCACCCAAAACAGAGGCATGCCTGAGATTCTTTGGCACACCCTGAAAATTCCTCACCGCTTTCCTTTCTTTTGTGGTCATTTTGTCTCTCGCTCTCCCGCTCGGAAACCACGCCAGCGGAAAATTATACCTTTAGCTGTATGCTTACAGTACATTGAGACATTCATGAATTCACACACACACATAACCAGAGAGTCTCTGTTTGTCCGTGAGTGTGCTTTAAACTACACAAGTGGAATTATAGTGGAGCTATTCCTGTCCGTCCTTCACACTCACTATACACTGCTGCTGCAAGGACGACGTATGGCCAGGGGAGCACAGTCAAACCACAGAGCTCTCTCTGCAAGTAATGCCTGAGTGTGTGTGTGATTGTTTGTCTGTAAACAAGATTGTTTGTTTAGGCTTCAGTCTTAGTCAGAGTGTTACTTTGTCTGTGTCATTTCCCGTTATTGACAATAAAAGGATGCACACACACACGTACACACTGGGCCTCCTCGCTGTTCTACCCTTCCGCTGTTAGGAACCAGATTCTGTAGATGGCTATTGTTTTCTTCCCTGTTTCTTCCTTGTTTTCGTGGGCAAACACACTGAGCTTGGAGAAATATATCCTCCAATCTGTAGTGCAGCAGAATGGACCAGTCACCAGCCATCTGGTAGCTTTGTGTAGAGCTGATTGATGTGTCTTCAGCCTCTTTGATTCATCATGAATTTGCTAGTAGCTGCAAAATATTCAGCTCCTCATATTATATTATATGGGTGTAACGATATGTTTTTACAACAATACGATACCTATCAATTTCCATGGATCCATTACGATTCAGGGATGATATCTGGTTCATCTAGAGTGATATTCAATCAGTGTTACTGTGAAATATGCTGTATACCTAGACAGTGTAGGTCAGGATTCCTAAAAGTTTTTCTTGTAAGGGAATCAGGGATAAATTCATTATGGATATAAACAAGCAAACATGATTAATAGCAAATACATACACCTTTTATTTGAAAATAACAAAGTGCAACTTCAGGACTCACTGCTTCAATTCTCAAGATACAAGGCAGTGCAATATATAACAAAAAAATGATAGTAACCAAGTTCTATTCAAGTTTAATGAACAGTGCTTTAACCTCTCAGTAAGTACTTGGAAAAATTGGTTGTGTTGCCATTGTTTATATCTGGCCATCGCATATTCTGCAAACAACAAGCTATTTATCAAGAACATTTCCCTTTTTGCAAAAGTCAAAATGTTTGGACACGTTTGACCTCAAACACAGCTTGAAAATCTCTCGTTTGTCTGGCTCTTCCTCTCCATTAGCTATGCTTCGTTTTGTTGTTGTCTTTCTGAGATGTGCTGCTACCGGATGTCGCTGATGTCATACTAGGGATGTTAACAATTAACCGTTTAACCAATAACCTCATTAAGCATTTTAACCAATTATGGTTATTGGTTAAAAGAAATATTAATAATTAATTGAAAAGCGTAGGAAAAACTCAGCGGTTCGTCACTTTAAGGAGAAAAGCTGGTCCACCTTAAGTGATACAGGAAGTTGAGGAGTTGTAGCTTGTAGCGTCGTAGCATTTATTCACCCACAAGAAGTCTGCGGAAACTCGCTACAGCGGGCACGAAGCCAGTGGCAACACTAACAGCTGCTAACGTAGCACAAACACACACACCCTGTTTGTCAGACAATTGCTATCAACTTGGCAAGTACCCATTGATGTAGTTGGATAATAGGAATATAAATTAGTACACCGATCTAGTAGATCAGTCGATACACCCCTATTTGATTACTAAGAATAACCTTGATAAACATATCCTATATAAGAACGTCTGAATTAATGCTGCATCACCACTTTTCTTATGACTGTGGTTCTGATCATAAAACAAACCTGCCGTTGGGGATCTGAGGGAACAAATAGGCACATAAAACAACAGGGAGTCTGCAATGCAGGCTGGTCCTAAGCCATTTAGAGCTTTATATACAGTCAAAAGGACTTAAAAATCAATTGTGATTAATAAGGGGCGTTAAAAATGCTCCACTTTTAGTTTGGTCAGGATTCTAGCAGCAGAATTTAAAAAAAAAGAAGAGCATTAGTATGGATTATATAATAGGCTGCATGGACATAGTGGCTGGAATGTGAAGAGCTGTCCAGCTATGATAATATGTCTTTGGTGAGCAGTGTTGCTAATCTCAGCCTTGTAGTGGATGTAGTTTGCAGCTAGATGAGGATCTGGCCCACACTGCAGCCAATGAAAATAAAGCCATGAAAGATCTGGGAAGATTGCCTGCTATTTTACAGCTGGCTTACACGTCTACGTCCTGATCCAAAAGTTAGAAAAACACCCTGTTGCATTTTCTATTCTGCACGCCTTGCCTTGATGACATGAATCCATCCATTTTGTTTTTCGGAGACCCGGCCTCTAACTGCGACAGTTTTGCTTTCTTGTCGGTCTTTTTTGGTAACAGATGGGGTTTTCTCATGAGCAGAGGGGGAGACGAGAATAGGAGGGGAAGAGTGGCTGTAAATCAGGGTTGTAGAGAGAAACGGGTGGTTTTATGAGAGTTTACAGACCTTCTTCACTTTTAATAAGAAAAGACAGCAATTCTCTTCTAGACAAAGGAACGGTTGGGGGTAGTGGGGCAGAGGTAGAAGATGAATGTAGTGGAGGCCACGAGAGGAAGAGGAAGGGGTGAGGAAATAGGCAAGAAAATGGGATAAAGGAAAGAGGTAAAAGTCAAGTGGGATTAGCAGAGGAACTGCAAGAAACCTTGAGAGGGAAGGGCAGGAAGGAGGGATGAGAGGCCTATCAAACTGTTGGCAGGCATCCACTTGGCATATGAATTTAAAAGCAATCCGTCTCTGCCTCGCTCAGTCCAGAGTCTGGTAAACGGTGGTGGTTACATACAGCACACGTAAAAAGAACGAAAGAGAGAGAGAGAGGTGGAGTGTTTGCAGCTGCTGCCTTCATTCTTGGTGGAGCCCCCCCAACATACCTAACACTATGCCACACAAACAACACCCATGCAACAGCACACAGTCGGCGGGTCGGCCAGTGGGTCAGGAGTCAGAGGTCACTGTCGTGCTGTGACACATCCTAGATCTTATTACCCACCCTCTCCATCTGTGTTTTTGTCCGTCTGTGTTGCTCTAAGTGTGTGTCTTAAACATAGTGGGTCAGCCTGTCTGTGCATTTAACTGTTTACAAGCGAGTCCATGTGGAAGGTTCGCCACCCTCATATTTACTATTGATGTGTGTGTTTGTGAATGAGTGTTTGTCTCTGTGTTTTGTCAGTGCCAATGCTGCCCTGCCTTCAGAGGGGCCCTGTAATTATGCCTAGTAGACCCCCTCGTCCACCGCAGAGGACTGCAGGGAGTCCTTCATGGCCGCTGAGGCCCAAAACCAGCACTAAGATCACTGTCATCCCATCAAATTTGAGGCCATATCCAGATGGTGTCGGTACTGAAAGTTAGTTTTAGTGCATAGTTGCTGCTGCTGAACTGTAGCTCCACCCAAGTGTAAAAACTTTACATTTTACATGTGTCTGTAGGAAGAACAAATGCTATGGCATCTTCAGAGCAGTCTGTAGTTTGTGTTTGGATGGTGACGCATTTTTGTTGTTTTGGCTCTTCTCCAGCACACTGGACTAGCAATGAAACAATCACTATGAGGTTAAAGTGGTAACTTTAAAGGGCACTATTACTGCATATGTGAAAAAAAGTTGTTTAAGACTTTTGTGACTTCAGCAGGAGTTGAGTGAAGTCTGATGGACTGCCTTGGTTGGGGTTGAAGACTACAGGTTTTAAAATTACAACAATCTGGAGGGGTGGAGCTATGTAGCCTCTGACTGAGGGGCTACAGTAGCTGTTAATAGCATAGTACACCCAAATATCTTGCAGAACTGTCGGTGGCCAAGTTGTGTTGTGGGTAATTTAGTTGCCAGGATGATGATGATTTATTCTCTTGGAGCTATAATAATCATCAATCAATCAAGTTAAACAAAATCTTTGTTTTATTGGTTCATTTTAGATTGACAGTTGTCTTACTCTCATTACTTTGAGTTAGGGATGCTAATTTTGCAAAATGTCCTTAACCGATAACCGTCCTTGTTAACTGATTATTAACCATTAACAGACAAGATCTGTGTCCCGCATGCAGTGGTGCGCCAGCTGCAATATATGAGCACAACAGACAACTGAGTCAACACTTAACCATCAGGAGAGGTTACTGTAGCAGCAATGATGCTGCGTTCACTGTCTCCAGTTGACGGAGTTCCCATTTGTTTGCAGACGTGCAGCCACTTTCCCAGTAAAAGTCTCTACCGCATATTTAGTTTAGTTTACCAGGTTGTCAGTTGTGTCTGTCCGGATTAATGACGGATTGTCTGATAAACACTGTGTGTTTGTGCCACGTTAGCAGCTGCTAGCGCTGCCAGTGGCTTCATGTCCGCTGTAGTATGACTTCAGCGAGTTTCCGACAGACCGTGTGTGTACGGCGGCGGTGACTGTGGGTTTGCTGGTGGCGTTATAGCTGTGAACGTAGGTGTAGCAGACAGTGTATGTACAGTTTATTTGTCGGTGAATAAATCCTACGAAGCCTTAGGCTACAACTCGTCAGCCAAGTCCTTAGTCCTTTTTCCTGTGTCTGCGTCGGCTATCTCTTAAGGTGGACCAGCTTTTCTCCTCAAAGTGACGAGCCACTCCCCTGCGTTTTTCTCAGCTCTTCAATTAATTATTAATATTTCTTGTAACCGTTTTAATCTATAGCATTAATCGATTAAAGTGTCTTTCACTGTGGGTTCCAATTACAGCAAGTTTAAAACTGGACCCAGGTAAGATGGCTGCCATATGGGTCCATGTTGAAATGACTCGTCATTAGAACATGTCACATCTATTATTTTATACCTGTAACTCTAACTGTTCTAGCATTTGCCTTTACCCACTTATTCATTATATCCAAATGAACTACTGATGATTATTTTAAAAAAAATGTAATTGTTTGAATATTTTGTGAAAGCACCGATAGTCAACCCTACAATATCGTCACCGTATTAATATTGAAGTATTTGGTCAAAAATACTGTGATATTTGTCAACCAAAAACCCCTCTTTATACCTTTATCTGTATGATTGGGATCAATAGGGGCCTGTGTGTACTGTACATAAAACACAACAATTCCACGTAGCTCCCAGTTTATTTAACATGGCTGTGAACACCTTTAAACACCCATATCACTTGCAGTGACTCATGTACTAAGGGTAGGGTGGTAGACGTCGATTACGCATACCACATCCTACTTGTATGCCAAGTCAGCAGACACATTTCATGGGAAATGATTCATAAGTTTTCAGTGTAAACACCCGTCATACAAAAACTGTCTTGCACACACACAACAAACACACACATGGTCCGAGGTATGCAGACTTGTTGCAGCAGGATTCAAGGAACCGAGCAGAATGCCTTGTAATTTTAATCCCAGAATGCAACATTTTTATTGCCATTTTCTGAATCACTTTATACATCATCCTTCTTTCCTTGCCTCTGTCTATGGCAGTTTTTTGTGTTTTGTGTCACTTGTGCTTTTTAACAACATCAGTGATTCCTAAAGACTGAAAGGCTTCGGACATGCTGTCTCACTCTTGTAGCCACTGCTTAAAGTATTAGAGAAAATACAAAACAGTACACACAGCTGGTTTGAGGTCAAAATTATACAGCTGCTCTTCAGATGGTTTACCTTTTTACTACAGTCGGTGTAACACCTAGTGTTGCCAGGCAAACCAGATGTCGTTGGTGTATTTTATCAGGAATTAGTATTGGCTCAGTATAACTGACTGTTGTAGTCGCAGATCAAGTGTCCCTCAGTGTGTTGGATAGAATTACCACCCCAAGTATATTCATAACTTTGAGATGTTACATAAACCTGTACAAATATCAAGGTTATGTAAGCCTGGAGATTTATTTTTATTTATTATATCTTAAGTGGACATTTTTGCAAGTTGGGAAGTATGTTTGTTCTTTCTTTTGTTCCCTTTAAAGGGCCAGTGTGCAGCATTTTATAGGATCTAGCAGAAATGGAATATAACATTCAGAACTTTGTTTTCATTAGTGTATAATCACCTGAAAGTCATTGTCATTGTGTTTAGCTGAGATTGAGAACTTCATATTCTCTCCTCGGAGTCCGCCATGTTTCTGCCAGAATGGACAAACCAAACAGGCTTTACAGAGAGAGCATTTCACATTTTTATGTTACCTGAAGGCCACCGTAGTCCTCTGACACACTTGTGAAATCAAAGAGGCCCTCTTCACACCTGACATTAACATGCATCCTGAGTGATCGGATCACAAGTGGACAGCTTAAGTACAGGTGTGAACACACTCACGATGCATTGAGGATGCATTGAGATTGGATCTTTCACACCACGTTCAGAGGTGGTCTGGGCCACATATGGCCACGTTCTTTTAGTAGTGTGTACGTGAATGTGTCCTGGGCCACATTAAGGACCGCCTACTTAACTAATGTCCTGCTGGTCTCTGCGCTCCTCAGGTATATAGACAGGCAGACAAGAGTGCTTTTCAGCCTCACAGCCTGGAAACAGCCTCTGTGCTCCACTGTATTCTGTCGGTACAAATGTATTTTACTAAAACATGTCTTGTTTATAGACGACAAATCGACAGACCATAAAATTCACTCAGTGCATTATTATCATATTGGCGGAGATGTGTTGGTGTTTTTGTGCCACTTTTTTGTACACAGGACTGACACCCACCTGCCCCCCTATTCTCTCATCCTTGGCTCTTGTCAGCTATTTGCCCCACTGTTGTCTGGTAAAGGCAGCGGTGCTAACAGCATGTGCAGAGGTCCCCAGGGACTACTGGTACAATAACCTTTTATTCTGATGTTTATAAAATGTACCCAAATTCACAAATATGTAGGATATTACTGCTGATATTCATGTAATATTTCATCACAATGTCTGCTGTATTAGCCATGTGTTTAATTTGCATACAGAGCGGAGAAGTGAGATGTGATCACAAGTGGCCACTCGACACATTCTAATACCAGGTGTGAACCGACGTACTTAAAGCTGTCCACTTGTGATATGATCACTGAGAACGCATGTTAATACCAGGTTTGAACAAGGCCAGGTTGTGGAACCACAGTTGGTGGCATCCTGTCCCTTTAAGTATCATCTCTAAATGTCCACATCTTGGCCTGATGTTGCCGTTTGCCCACAGGCTTTTATATTTACTTTCAACGGCTTGCATTTATAGTGATCAACAATAGCTTGTACTGTGTTTGCTCAGTTTATGCAACAGACTGATTAACGGCATTCCACTTTGTGATGAAGCATGCAAAATGCCAAAAAATATAGCGCTAGGCTAATTACATTGGAACATTAGTGCTCTCTTCCTCTCTTTCAGACAGTCTGGAAGGCAACAGCTCACACAAAGTACTCCAGTTATCTTGATAGATTATGGATTAAAATGCTTTTCTTTGCCATTCTGTCTGCTGACTAGAAGTCCTTTCTTAGTTCAGGCATTTAATTTCTTCTCCGTCTTTACTATAACTGCTGCAAACCCTATGGCCTTCATGTATATTGCAATATACTGTATACTGTATATATATGAAGGCTAAATCGTGTGGAATGTATGTGCTGTTTGTCAGACTGCTGCTGTATCTACAGTGTACACCAGCACAAGATGCCCCTGAAAATTTGCAGATGTCAGTTGTTATGTGTGCGCTGATCAGTCTGTTCATTGACATTTAAGACTGATAAAGGAATGAGGTTCAAGATACGGTCATTAAAGGAAATGCAGAGGAGAGGAAGAGCCAAGAGGAAAACTTGCCGACAAGAGTAGCAGTGGTTTAGTCCTATGCTGAGAGTTTTACTTTTTTTTGTCAAATCTGCGGTGAATTGTGTCATTATGCAGACAAATGAGAGGATTGGGGTAAATCTCCAAATGGCTGCATTTGAAACAACATGCTGATAACTTTCTGTGTCTAGGCCAATAACACTGACTGCTATTGCCATTTGAGGATTTGCCTGATTACAAACCCTGATGACAGTTTGATCATCATGCACTTAAATGTCTGAATGTCTGTGCAGTCGTCAGCACGCTTTTGCCTTCACAGCTGCAGCTGTCTTGCAGGGGATTGTGTGATTGTAATTGATTAGATCTTAAAAGGAGGTGGATTAATTACTAGTAATTTGGAGTGATCTCTTTGCTATGTTGTCAGCTGATACTTGAGCTATTTGAGCTAAAAGATCTATGTGATGGGATAACATTTCTTTCGGCAAGAAGTTACAATTTTAATCCTTAAAATCATTCCAGGTGTTTTTCCAGCCCCTCGGCCAGGGATAAGTGGAATTTTATTACCTAGTCTATAACTATGGTTATTATCATTTCTCCACTACTCATAGCGGTTGTGTGTTGGTGAGAACTGTCCTCAAGTCTTGACTGCATTATGCAGTAATGTGTGTGTTGGTGTGTAGGGGGAGTTTACAAGTCTCCTGTGGCATTAAGTTTATGATGGTTCCAGTCAGCGAAGGGTTGGCAAGACTGCACCAAAGAAAGAAATACGAGCTCTATACAAAATGAGCCTTATGTTCTCACACACACACACCTTGAGTATTAATGTTTGATTGAGGTTGTGAATAATAGATGTGTCTTTATTATTTGTCCCTCTGGTGTCCTGCAGTCCTCTTCCTCTCTCTGTTCACCCCTCCCTCTTTCTCTCTCTCATTAATCCTGTTTTATGTTTGTCTCTCCCTCAGGACACCGCTGCCTCAGTGAAGCCCTCGTGATTGGATGAAGAGAGAACCGCTGACTACCAGTATGGACGCGCTACATCCTGGAGTTTCCCACAATCCTTAGTTCTCTGGTAAGTAGCGACTGTAAAAGGGCTTCTTTCAAGCTGGTATGTTTTTAACATAAAAATAGACTCCTGTGAACCCTCCGAGCGCTCAGAAATTGTTGTTCTTCCTGTCATAACTGAAACTGCTTTCATTACAAGCTTTGCTATTGTTGTCCATAAATATGGGATGGTATTCAGACATAGCAACAGTGTGGTATTTAGAGAGCATCATCAAAAAACAAATCTTTTCTAGGATGCTAGGCTAAGCTAACCCCAGTGAGTATAACTCACTAACACTTCCTGTAAATACTTTACAAGAAAAGCCGTTATAAATTCTCTTTTACTTTGAAGAAACCAAAGCTGAGTATCTCTAAGCCTAAGGACCACTTCCATGCCAAATTGGAGCCTTATTGTTGTTTTACTAAACACAGAGCTTGCGTCCGAAATTCCATACTAACACATGCTATTTAGTACGCTCAGTATTTGATATTAGTTTCTCAGAAACCTTAGTATGAAGCCAGTAGTACTTGAATTACATAGTATTTGAAGTGAAATGTTACAGTATGCATTGCTGGACACTACGGCGGCATAAATATCCCACAATGCAAAGCGGCAGTGGTGACAACATTCATAACAGACGATGGACAGCTCTGTAACATCAGTAACGCTTCAGTTTGACTGTAAGTATAAGATTTCACTTTGCTATGCGTAATATACATTTTAAATTAGATCAGATTTGATTCTCTCGAACTGTCGTTTACAGTTACCATGGTTACATGTCTCCAACCAGCAAGGAGGCTTTCAGGAAGTGATGATGTAAATTATTGCTCAGTGGGTCCAAAAAAATACTTACAAGTGTTTATTCAAACAAAAGTACATTGAACGATTTATTTTATTTATTTACATATTGGGTATACAGTGTAGTGCATAGTATGAGATTTTGGACAAAGCCATATCATATCCAGGTAGGCAACACCTTTCTGTATGACCCCTCCACCTGTTAGGCATCGCCTCAGTTTCATTAAACTGGGAAGACCCTGCACATACGTTATTTGTATATACTGTATACTGTGTATGTCAACCACCTTAGATTTTGATTGATTGAAACACATGTCCTCTGTACCTTCAGTGGCTGATTGTGTGGTACAGTCTGTTCATAACACAAAGAACAATTCTTCACCAAACTGTCAGTCCTCATGAGTTGATTACTGCTCTGCATATGATTCTTGAAAGCCTCTTTTCTGTTTGGAGTCCCTTCACTGCTGTACACTGTTATGTTGTCTCCATAGAAACCAGCTTTAGTTGGGTTCTACATGGATGGATGTGGTCTCCGAGGACAACCCGAGAAGAACTCAAGATTCTTTGCATTCTTCTTCTTCTGATCATTATTTCACTTTTTTTCTTCCTCTGTGGTGTTCAGATCTGCAGCTGAGTCTACTGAACCCTGAACCGTGACCAACACTGGTCTATGACTGACCTCCTGTCAGGTACGCACACATACAAACACACACATGCTGTGTTCAGCGTTAAGTTGGAATGAAAGCCTCTATATTCACACCACCTCATGTTGAGTGGTTCCCCATCCCTGCTTTGCAGTAATATCTCTAAGGAATGTAAAATATAATCCTCACAGTAGTCTGTATTTTTGTTATTGTCAACAAATGAAAAAGGCCAAACCAACCTCTGTATACATTCTAGCTTCCAAACCCTGTGTGTGGTTCTCTTTAAACAACTGGGCTGTAGTTTTTAGCAAGCGTTACGCAGACAGGATAAATAGTGTATTTATTGGGTAATTATTTGAGATTTGCTCTGCTAGTAAGTATTTGCAGAACTAGGAGGCATCAGGCTTTGGCTACACAGGCAGTAGTTATTAGCAGTTGTTTTGTTTTGGTCTATTCATGGATTTGTTGACCATAAGTAAACTACAGAATATCACTAGACCTTTTTAACCCTCTGAGACCCACAGTAGACCTATTTTAGTCTTTTTTAGAGGGTAACAAGGGGATCTTTAGGGGGAGATAGCAGGTAAACGGTAGATATCACATAGAAGTGGTGAACATCATCTGAAGATTAGATTAATGTGAGATGCAGCTCAGCAATGTGTGTCAAGTTGTTCTAGTCATAAATCAGAAATAAACATGAAGTAAATGATTAATAAAAATGAATTGTAGAAGTGTTTAAGGGTTTAGAACCTTATGACAGAAGTATACGATGGGTTATCTCCATGCTTTATTATTTCTCATAAGTTGTTGCAGCAGTTTTTGGTTTGATACCATTTGTTACACAGATTTGGTGCAAAATTTAGTTTTTACCACTTGAGAATTGATAAAAATGATCAATAATCCCTCCAGAATACCACATTAAGACTCCACAATCTTTCGGACTACCATAGAAAAATCCACGCTGTGATTTAGAATAAAAAACTTTTGACATTTTGAGAGTTCTGCAAAAATTGCATGTCTTGGCAATTGGATGGCGAGCTCTTCTGTTCTGGAACTTGCTCATAAACCCCCTTATTGTCAATCTAGCTAGTAAACCCATCCATCCTCTGAATGCTCTAGGTCTCTAGTTTGTGGCTGCAAAGTTTCATGAAGCTGTGATTATCCTAGAGGTCACTACAGGTCAGTTTATACAGTGACATCAACTTTCAAAAAATGATTTCACTACAATGAAATGGCTACTATGGGGACTAACATCACCACACATGAATACAATTGGGCTCTTTGGATCCACGACAGTCTCACCTTTACAGTGATACCCAGTTAATGTAATTCAAGACTGTTTAGGGACCCCAGTATGCAGAAATATTTAAATACACCATTTTAGAATAGATGGAGATTGTTATTTACTATTAGTAATTCTTATTATATTAAACATTTATACTGCATGCAAACAACTGCATGTTTTTTGCCCCAAACTGCATGTGATTATCATAAAGTGGGCATGTCTGTAAAGGGGAGACTGGTGGGTACCCATAGAACCCATTTTCATTCACATATTTTGAGGTCAGAGGTCAAGGGACCCCTTTGAAAATGGCCATGCCAGTTATTCCTTACCTAACTTAGCCGTTACTTAGCCCCTTCCCGACATGCACAACATGCTTGGTAGCAATGGTTTCCTTAGTTATTCTAGTTTCATGTTTGTACCTTCACCCTACCTCTACTAAACTGAGCCTGCTACAGCCTCTGAAAGACAGTAAAGTCAATTGTCCCTGAGGGTTAAGGATGTTTTAATGCATTTAGTAGATCTGAGTTCAAATAAAGCGCTGGTATGATTGATTACATTTCTATGATTGTGCAAACCAAACCAAAAGTAAAACAGCCCCAGGTTGCATCATTGTTAATCTACTATTTTAGCATTTTTTTAAATATTTATAGTTAACCCTTATTTTGCATGTCTGGATATATTTCTTTCCTTAGGCTTTTGCACCTTTTCATTTAATTTGTTTTAACCTTGGCACATCTGTTCTGTAATTTGCCTCATGTCGTGAGCCAGTAATGAATATTCATGCATGCTCATGTACAGTATTTGTAAAAAAAATCAGTTAATAGTCCATTTGACGCCATAGCAGTTCTTTATTGCTTATATGTTTTAACGTAACATAATATTATATTTATGTTTTTAAGGAAATACGGTCTGTTCTCTTTTACATTGTTTGCTGCTGCCAGAATGTTATTTGTTTATTGGAGCCATAATATACAGCACCTATCTTTACATGGCTGTTATAAAGCAAATAGCAGTAGTAAGTAAACAATTAGACGCCCTTTCTGAAAGCTGATTCCTACAGTATATTATGGTCATTTTAACGCATGTGTGGATTTAAAATTTTTCATTTCCTTTTCCCCCCTTTTCTTTTTTCAGGTGATCTGTCTTGTGCCACGATGATGTCAGTAGATGTGACCAATCGTAACGGCCCCGCTGCCACGCCCCCCACCTCACTCAGCCTACGCTCCTCACACAACCAGCTGCTGAGCAGTGATGTCATCAAACAGGGCTCCGCCACACCTCCCAAGTGTCGCAAAAAGTATGCCCTCACCAGTATCCAGGCTGCCATGGGCCTCGGAGAAGCAGCGCATTCTTCATCATCCCCGTCATCCCCATCACAGTCTTCGACCCCCAACAATCCCAAACTAGCCAAGAACGGAGTGAATCAACTTCGTAAAGCTGGTCAGGATCACAATAAAAACACTACCGGCCCTGACTCGACGGACCTGGAGTCCCAAACTACAGCAGATGACCTCAATGTCAACACAGCTGAGGACGATGACAGTCACACTAATAATGACCGAGAGGATGATGTCATTGAGCTAGACGTTGAACTGCAATCAGACACTAATACTGACGCAGAACCTGTGCAGAAAACGGAATCAGACATAGACTGTAACATTAATACGACTGCGGAGCTCAAACTGAACGGCAACACAACAGATTCAGGTTTTGACTTGAACATTGATGCAGAGGAGAGCGATGACATCAGTATTCTGTCTGAGAAGGAAACGTTGTCAAAGATGAAGATTGAGGAAGACGGAGATGAGGCGGCTTTGGAGGAGCAGGAAGACGAGGAGAAGAAACCTTTACTGATGATGAAAAGTGAGTCTCCTGTGAAGAACCACAAAGTTTCTTCAGGCCTGGAGCTCATCTCTGACCTCCACTCAAACCTCAAGCTCCTCAAATCAGGCAAGGACTCTCCAGTGCCTCCACCTCCCTCCCCACCTAAGCAAGCAAGTCCAGAGGATACACCCCTGCTCTCCGTGGCCTCCTGCTCCTCCTCTTCCTCCTCCTCCCCAGAGACTAAGAAGGACAGAAGGACTGGGGCAAAGACAGACTGTGCATTGAACCGCATCCAGAATCTGAACCCCAGTGACGAAGAGTTGAGTTGGACCACACTGTCCCAGGAGAGCAACTCCCCAGAGGAGACAGGTACTAACACACACGAAACATGCTGCAAAAAGTAAACTTCTCACAGCCACTGACAAGTACTGATGTTTGGCATAGATTTCATGAGTATGTGTCAGCTACTCTGGTGTGTGTTTTTCTCCTGTGTGCTATGTGGCGGTTTCACCATCCTCTCTGCTGATGACATGTTGCCATTTATGGTGACCAAGTATGTGTGTGTATGCAGAACTCCGACATTGCTGGAACACAATAACAAACACTCCAGCCTCCAGTAAATCTCCCAGAATCCCTGTGGCTGGGACAGGAAGTGCCCTTGTAACCTCATGGGTAGTTAGCCAGGCTAGATCAGCTGCATCCTGTGTGTCCGTGTGTGTGAAGGCCTTGCAGGCTAGTCATGAGTTAATAAACAATCTGTAGCTGCCGTTGTTTCTCTCTTTCTCTTTCTCTTTCTCTTTCTCTTTCTCTTTCTCTTTCTCTTTCTCTTTGATTCTTCCTCAAGAGCTCTCTCTAATCTTCTGTATTGTCCCTTCCTACATTTAGTTTTTGTCATACTTTTTATGAGAATATAAACAATTTTCATCTGCAGATATTAAATTCAAGAAGCCGTTCGGACATACACATACTGTGTGTACCTGTAGCTGCCAAAGCTTTAGTTTTTATCCCACTTCGATGCACAGGTCTGTTGGTGCAACATGTCATGTACACTTGAACCATAAAATGTAAGAAAATACTGAAAATAGGGACTTGTGTCTTGAAATTGCTTGACAGTCCAAAACATAAATATGTTCTGTTCACTATCACTTTCACACATGAAACAACTAGCTCTGAAACTGAACCTCCTTCAGCCTCTGTGAAGACAGTAAAGTCATTCAGGATCGCCTGCGATCATAGGTCTCAGGGGGTTAATGTAATGTAAAATTTGGTCATCGTACATCAGAAATCTGTTCATTTCTGAGGACACAAATATGTTTTGTCTCAGTTAAATATCTAATTATTCATCAGTGTCATTAGCTTTTGCATTTAGGATGAATATATGTATTGTAAGTAGATATTGTATGGTACAGTAAGGCAGAACTTTAGTTTTGTCACTGAAGTGAAGTTGATTCCTCTGAGTCATGGCCTCCTATTGTGGGCCTCTACTTTCTTAAACTAGCTTTTTCCTGCCTCTGCAAAAGGTCTGTTAAAGTCATTGTACTTCTTTTTCAGCGTTATGTAAAGATCTGGACGTTCAGTTTAATTGGGTCCTTAAAACTCTGCCTCGTGCTTTTGTTGTAAGACATATGAAACACATCCATCTCCTCCAGAGCAGCAGCCCCCGACCTCTGAGCTGTAGCTCGGCTGTAAACCATCCTCTCTCTCTGAGCTGTTGAGCCTCTTCGCTGCTTTTTTTGCCTCCCAGAATACTTCTCTTCAAGCTCTCTGATGACTCTGTCCCTTTTGGATCTACGACTGAGCATCTGTGTATTTCATTTCTCTTCAAGTATGCTTACAAGCAGCTTGTCCAGAATTTGTCAGATTGTACTTTCCATTGTGTGTTCTTTTGTCCAGATTTCTTCCTGCTTGTTTTCGTCTGAAATACCATTCAAAAATGATACCTCTGTCATGAGATAGCCTTATGTTTTGTGTGTGGATCAATATGTGTGTACTGATAAGTAAAGGAATTGGGACAAATGTAGTTGTTAGTAGTACTGCAGCCTCTATTTAAGACGTATTGTCCTCTGAGGATTTGCTGAAAAGCCACTAATGATAGGTCATTAGTCAGGTCATTATAAGTCTCTAATAGTGATTCTGGCATTATTTTGAATTTTTCGATATTTAACATATAGCCATCCATACTGCTCTGCATCTCTCTCTCTGGCTCTCTCTCTGGCTCTTTCTTTTTCACTTTCTCTCTCTCATTGACAAAGCCATGTTGTTTTCCCAGGTGTGTGTCAGATTCCTCTGTGGATGTTGTGGGTTAGAGGGCCAATACGACACTGCTTTCACACTGAGAAGCCAAAACACACACATTCATACACACACACACACACACACACACACACACGCTGAGCTAAGGAAACTCATTTAAAGCATTGAGTAGTGTTAGAGCAAATAAGTTTAAAAGTTAATTTTATGAAATGGTCAGTATGTAGTATGTAGGCAGGTAATCTGAAAACAAATCATGTGTCTCTGTGTCTGTCTGTGCTCATAAAGGCATCTACAAGATTTCACAGACTGGAGGAAAACAACCAATCAGAGCAGCTGTCAGTCACTCGCAAACTCAGATCAAACGGTCACACTATGCAGCGCTGATCAAATATGAATCAATATTCTGTTACTGTAATACCTAAATGTTTTCAGAAGCATCTTGTAGTTACTGCTTAGCTGTAAAACGAAAAAGTTTGTGACCCGGCAGCCATGTTGAGATCTGATGAGCACCGCCCACCAGCCAGCTGAACAGTAACTACAAGAAGTTCCTGAAAACATTTTAGAAATGTTCGCGAGTGACCGACAGCTGCCTCAGTTGAATGAACAGCCAATAGGAACACTCTCGCTTTCTGAAATGACCTGTGATTGGCCAGAGTCTCCCATCACATTTTTTAACCTCTTAGGACCTGGCGTACACATGCGATGACATCACATTTTGGGTCATATGAACATAATACTTAATTTTATTTAACTGGGGTCTTGTGTACACGTACGAGGATACGTACACTGCCATCTAGTAGTCCTGCAACTGTTTGCAGCACTTCAAATGAGCCATACTGTTGCTATGACTGTCCAAAGGGGGGCAGGGGGGCGGCAGTAGCTCAGTCTGTAGGGAGTTGGCTTGGGAACCGGAGGGTCACCGGTTCAAGTCCCGATGGACCAAGAACTGAGTGTGAACTGGTAGCTGGAGAGGTGCCAGTTTACCTCTTGGGCACTGCCGAGGTGCCCCTGAGTAAGGCACCAAACCCCCAACTGCTCGGGGCGCTTGTCAGGAGCAGCCCCCTCACTCTGACATCTCTCCATTGATGCATGTGCATGTGTGTGTTTCGGGTCTGCACGTACCGTGTATAAGTTAACAAACAGAGTGTAAAAAAGTTGAATTTCCCCTCGCGGGACTAATAAAGGTTGATCTTCTTCAAAAGGGGAAAACATTTTCATTTTGTTAAATTATACTGTGATGTTCCAACATATTTAAAAAAAAACATGTTTGCAAGTGTTATTAATAAATGCAAAAGCAGTCAGGAAAAACACTGCTGTGTTCAGAGTGGACATATAGAGGTTTGCACTATTACACAATGGTGACTTTATTGTGTTTTATGGAAATTCAGAACGAGTGTCCGCATATGTGGACATAATTTTTCTCTAAAACTACATTATGTCAAAAGATGATGCTTAGTTTTGATACTTATCAGTTTCCAATAAGCCCAAATAGCAAAGAGACATCAAAAATGCATATCAAAAAAGAGCTCGGGTCTTAAGAGGTTAAAGCATGAAAACTTGGAGGAAGCAATGAGGAGGTGCAGAACTTAAGTGTAGTTTACACCTGAATTACAATATGCTGAAAAGTTATGGGATTGTTGCCCAATGATGCTAAATGTATTCTGCTTTCTGAAGCTTTAAAGAGGTCCTTCACATTCTCACACAACAACAGGCATTATAACACTTGCAAGGAAACATGAGTTGAATGTGAATAAGTGCAGTACAGCGACATGCGAGATTCAGTGTCTGTCAGTCAGATGCTTAGCTACTTGTCCATCACCCACTTACTCAAAAATCTTTCCACCCTCACTTTATCAAGGTCCTCCCCTTTGCTGTTTTTTATCCCTTCATCAGCCCTACTGTATGTCTCCCTTCCTCTCTGCACCTCCTCCTCCTCGTTGCACCTCTACTGGATATGATACTGAATGAAAGATGTGGGGGTTGCCAGGACAACCAAAAGAGGCTAAAGGGAAGGTGGGAAAGGAGGGAGAAAGTAATCAACAGACATTTGATAAGGCTGACTGTCTTTCCATGTGCCCGTGTGTGTGTTTGTCCTGGGACAGGAAAGGGAGGGAAGGCTTATTTGAGCTGTTGATGTTGTCGATGCTCCAGATAGAAAGAGAGACAACAACAGCAAACACAGTTCAGCTGCAGGCGACACACAACCTCCATCTCTCCCACTCTCCCTCTCTCTGTTCTTGCTTGCACTCGCCCTTCATTCACTCTTTTCTCCCTCTCTTCTCTGCCTTCCTTTTCACATCATGTTCTCTCTGCCTCCCCTCTCTTGCAGTGTCCCCCCCTTTCTCATCTGTCCTCTCTCTCCCTCTCTTTCTATCTCTGTCTGGGCTTCTCTGTTTGGTTACAGCACTGGGCTTTGCTGTATGAGAGGCAGCTAGCTAACTATGATGCTGGGGAAAGACTACATGCTGGCCATTGTGATTGTCAATTACGAGGGTAGGTGCATCTGTCGGGAGTCGGCTGTAAACCACAGTGTGGGTTTACAGTTTGAACGCTGTGTTGGTGTGTGTATGTGTGTGTGTGTGTGTGTGTGTGTGTGTGTGTGTGTGTGTGTGTGTGTGTGTGTGTGTGGCGCGTGTGCGCACAAGCATGTGTTTATGTGTTTGTGTTTCTCCCAACACAGAGATGAAGTTTGTCTCTGTAATGGTATCGTTCTCTAAATATCTGCCACCGGAGTCTGTGCTCCGTGTATGCTGTGTCCGTGTGGTCGTGGTGGTGTTTGTGTATGTGTGGTGTCGTTTGCCAGAGAGAACATGTGTGTGTTTTGCTCTCCCCTCCCCCCCTCTGCTAAACTCTGCTCTGGCATGGAGCTGCATGCTAACCGAGGCTATTGTAGGCTAACTGCTACGTAGCGCCGCTGTGGCACATTTCCACAAGCTGCATAGGTGCCAGTTCCTAGCCTCAATGTGCGTTTCCCTCTTACTCCACACTTGTCACGGTGCTTGCAGAGGGTGACAGTGCTAACCCGGAGACATGATCTATCTCTCCCTCTTCCTGTGTACACACTGTACATGCTTTAATCCACATCCAGTAGTCTGTTCATCTCATACTGGCACCCATCCTCTGATTCACCATCTTCCCTCTCACTCAGCAGCACACAGAGACTCTCTGGTTCTCTGTTGTAGTTTCATTTGCTCTGACCTATTTCTTTTGCTCATAAAAGACTGCAACTCCCAGAAGGCGCTGCTTCACAGCTCCTTGCTCTAAAGCACAGTCTTACGCCTCAAGGGATGTCTGCCAAGAATGTATATGCACATTTTGTTCAATTAAATAAACCAAAGTCTTAATAACTGTGTATATGTGGTGTGTGTGCATTCCTCTTGTTCAAATCTAGACGTGTTAGAATTAAAAAATATATGTTGACTGTCTGCTTAGTGTCTGGGCCCCTATTCTCAACCTTCAGATAGCTTATCAGGAGGTCCCATTTCACATATCTCCATCATGCCTAATGCTTTTTTTTTGTGTGAATAAACTCAACTGAATTCCATCTCAATCTGGACCGACTCAGTCATCATGATGACATATGGCCTGCTGTCGTGGTGACAGGCCCATGGGCTGTGTTTTATCAGCATGGTCAGCAGTTTGAGAACTCTTTGTGCAATCACTCAGACGCGTGCACACACACACACACACACACACACACACACACACACACACACACACACACACACACACACACACACACACACACAGAGAGAGAGCACCAGTTGACCAGTCCCTCGAAGCTTATATCACCTTTATGAGTTGCTACACCACCTCTGCCACTACATCAACTTCACGTACACAATGATGCCATATATATTCTTTGTGTGTGTATGTGTGTGTGTGTGTGTGTGTGTGTGTGTGTGTGTGTGTTTTGATGAGATGAGTTGTAGTACAAGAATGAGAGAAGAAACTGTGATATAAGTAATTTGTGTGTGTGTGTGTGTGTGTGTGTGTGTGTGTGTGTGTGTGTGTGTGTGTGTGTGTGTGTGTGTGTGTGTGTGTGTGTGTGTGTGTGTGTGTGTGTTTTCAAGGTAAATGCTGCCTTTCCGCTACAGCCTATAAATGTCAAATAAATTATGGTAACAGCCATCTGCTCTATATGCTGCTGTTCTGTTAGGGAAAGGAATATATACCTACATTTTATGTGAATCCATACATAATGAGCCAGTATGTCTAAATTAATCAAGCCTCTAGTGGTTTTCTGTGTTTTGAATTACAATAAGTGCTGCGTGCCTTTTAGGCCAGAGCTAATTGTTTGTGCAGATATTTATTAATTAGATGTTAAGATTATTATTTATTGTCCTTCCACTTCATCTAGTTGTACATAGGGTTATGTAATGTTTTGTGTATAAATTGTATTAATTCCACATGTATGTAGTAAGTACATATAAAAAAAAAAACTTGAACATTTCATCATACACATTGCTAAAAGTTAAGCTTCACTTTGTCAAAGTGAGAAGTTTAAATTGAGTTTACAACATGAATGGTTTTATTACCATCAATGGCAATACTGTACAGACTTTGTAATGTACAGAAAATGAAGACTTGGAGTCAAATACAGAGTGGCAGCTGAATCATTGGAGGCAACATGATGTGGTTGCTATTTTTCCTGAAATAATTTCCATCTCCACTGTTTTGGTGTCAGTGTTCATGGTCTTTCAGAGAAGACTCTTTGACCTCTATCGAACTTCAAATATAACAACAGCGCTTCACAAGTTTTACCCAGTTGTTGACTGAGTTGAGACACGGCGTGTTAAGTGACAGCTGCAGCAGATGCTGGTAATCCCAGTCAGCTGCTGATATCTTTCTGTATGTAAGTGTGGAGGGTTAACTTCCATTAACAGAGGCCAGTTGATCATATGGAAGAAAAATCTATGTTGTATGTTTGTTTGCAGTCTCCGAGGTGTGTTTATACATAACTTAAGAATATAAGAGGTTTGTCAGTTCTATGAATTTGCAGTTTTTCCCCCATTGATATCAATAAACAGTCCAAATGTGTGTTTTTTTTTTTCACCAGATATCTGGAGTGAGCAGTCATTCCAGACAGACCCTGACCTGCCTCCAGGATGGAAAAAGATCACAGACATGGCCGGTATCTACTACTGGCACATTCCTACCGGCACCACCCAGTGGGAGAGACCTGCCACCTGCCCAGCACCCCCTGGACAGACAGAGTCCCAGGCACCGGGTGACCACACAGCCTCTACACCCCGTAAACACTCCCTGGGCTCACTCAGTCCCTCACCCACTCCCGACCATGAGGTGAGAGACAGAACAACAAGCTGCCACACGAGCATTTTAGGTCTCACATAAATGTTGCAGTTGTTCTGTTTAAGTGTTAACACTCAAGGTGGTCTAAGTGATGGCAAACTGTTGGTCTTTCTGGCAGCAGTCAGGGTCAATCTGTACATAGACAATCCATTCGCAATGTATAGGGTTGATGAGGAACAATGGGAAACTAATTCACTGATTTTAATTAATACAAAAATAATTAAATCAAACTTACCTGTGCCGTAAAATAGGCAAATATGATTAACTTGTTTTTTCTTAAGACTGCAATACAATTTAGTTGAAAATTAAAATCCTCATTATTTTCTAGATTGTGTTTTTGGAGCTGTTTATCATTATGATCAGCATTATTACTGCTGGAAGTACCTTGCTTGTAAAAATTAAAATGGTTATTTGAAGCTTCTAATGAGAATAAATTAACAAAATTGCACAGCAGAAAATGAATATGAGAGTGGCTGCTTTAACGTGTGGACATTATTAAGTACACCTAGCTAAAATGAATGCGGTCTATGGGAGCTTTCACAAGCCATCATTTAGTACATTTTAATCAAATCCTGGTGTGGTTCGTTTGGGAAGTTGTGAACGCACTAATCATACTCTGGTGTGGACCAAAACAATCGGACAGCTTACGAGAGGTGGTCTCAGACCATTTCCAAGTGAACCAAAATACAGGTGGCCTGTGTGGGCATTTGTTGAGATGGACACAGGTACAGACATGTTAATGTGAGAGGAAGAGGACTGACCTGGCCCTCTGCAGAAGGACGGTTTTTGCTTGACATCTGGGTTGAAGAGAACATAAAGAATATGCCAAATAAAGTCCACAAAAATAGTGACGTTTTTAAGGCCATTCCAGATAAACTGGATGAGAAGGGATTCATTTATACAGTA
Organism: Pterois miles; assembly: GCA_947000775.1. NCBI lineage: Eukaryota > Metazoa > Chordata > Actinopteri > Perciformes > Scorpaenidae > Pterois > Pterois miles. The sequence continues at coordinate 4,455,049 of CAMQGK010000224.1, read as the reverse complement.
GATCAGTGCCAAGTCGAAATTAAAAAACTTGCACACTAGTATATCAAGGTCTGTGATTCCCTGCCTAGAAGTGGCAGCTCTCGAGATGAAAAAGATAAATTTGCGCCTTCATACACGCCCCTAAACAACTTATTTCTTTTACTTGTTCCACTTTGCACTGTGAAACCGAACTAGACTAAATAGAAAAGGAACCAAAAGTAATTTTCACTCTGATTCATACTAACCAAACAGACTATGACTGAAGCATCCATATACAGACCTGCAATAGATCCTACCTTCTTGAATATGTGCAGGCGTGCCAGGCGGAGGTCTTCTTCAGGGCGTCAACTCGTTCGGGCAGCACCACCTCCGACAGCTCAGTGGAGCCTCTCTCCACTCACGAGCCCACCCTCACCACATGTGGATTCGTCAACAGCTGCTACTTTGTAAGTAAACCACACAAAGTTTGTCTTTTTTCTGTTTCATTGTACCTCCTGTGGTATTCTGCACATTTTGAGCACAGACTGAGATTAGAGGAGGACTGGCAGAAATATGCAACAATACAGCTGGGGAAAGACACTGAGACAGAGAGAGGGGATCATCAATACTGCAGTCGAGCAGCAGAATGCAGGAACGCAGAGTCAATCAGTCAGTCAATCATGCAGAATGATGGAGGGATATGGAGAGAGGAAAGGAGATTGATAGAGAGGAGCATGGTGTAGATAAAATATTGATCCAGTGAGAATGGACTGATGTTGACAGATAGATGTGCCAGAATGAGACTCTGGCACATCTATCTGGAGTTAGCGACCTGCAGACTACTCGACTGTTAGCCAGTCACACAGGAGCCAAAATGACAGATAGACTAACAGGGTGGATGTCCTCTGGATTCTCATTATGGAGATTTCAGTCCTTTTTTAATCCTCCCCTTCTTCTTCTCCTCAGCCTCGTTCCACATCTCTACAGGGGATGCCTGATCCAGAGTGTCGCTCTCAGCATCTCGAAGATGAGGACAAGGTAGGGTACTTTAAAACTCTGCCACGTTCTCTTCCTTTCTGCTCTGTTACCAGCCAGTCTTCTGGTTCTCCTTAAGCTCAGCAGCCTGAAGTTGTGCTTAATTTCTTTCTTTCTTTCTGTGTGTAAATGTGTGTGGCACAGATAGAAAAAAATGATACTTACAGCATCTGTATGTGTGTATATTACTGTATAGTTATGTCGACTTGCGTCACATACAGTGCAGTCAGCAAGTATTTGGACAGTGACATGTTTTCATTTGGTTTGGCCTCTGTGCTCACTACATTCTGTGCATTCACGGACAAAGGCAGTGTTGGTGCAATAATATTGTGTGCATTGTGCAACATAACAAACAATGAGGCTATACGTTAATACCTGTAGTTTGGTTTATTTGGGCCTGACCAAGGGAAAAAAGGAAACTTCCTTTTTCCACCGACTATTTACAAACAAACCAGAGGAACATGAAGTTATAGAGACTGACAGGTAATTCCTTGATTGGACTGTTTTGGCCATCGTCATCCTGCATCATCAGGACCCATGTAGGGAAATCTAATTTTTTGGACCGACAGAAGTTTATGCAGCACTTAAATGATCCTATGACTGATGCATAGTCCATATCTCAGGGAGCACACAGACACACACATGATCGGCGTATAATGGGATCATGGTCACGCACTTTTTAATGGAATTTATGAACTGACAAAGCACACAGAGTTGGATACAAGCACAGCAGTTTCAACAGCCTGAGACCTGATGTACTTACAGTTTATGTATATGTGGCCTTAAATACAGATCGCTTCCTGAACAGATTTCATGATCAGCAGATGGATGTATTAGTAGTTCTAGCTTCTGAAATCATGCTAAAGTCACATATCTTCTGTCATAAAATCCTGTGGTTGGTTCGTGTGCTTTCACACCACAAACAAAGCGCGCCAGAGTCTGCTTGGAAGCTGACCTTTGATCCATCGTCTCAGGCGGTCTCAGGTCGTTGTTTGAACCGCACCAGGGTTCGATTGACGGCTTACACACCAGGCCTAAAAAAAAGCACTGTTAGTCTATTTGCGTGTTTATCTTTGATACTTAAATTTAACATACAACTGTATTTTAGTATTTCTTATTGTTGACTTTGAATTTTTCTTGACTTTCAGCTCTCTCTTGGTTATGATGGTATTCTTATAATTTCCTCATCTTTTTGCTGACTTAGCACGTACTGTATTGGAATTTTGTTGTCATTTGTTGTCAACATTAAAGCTGAACGTCATCCAGAAAAGGTGTAACTGTCCAAATGAGTGTATTGTGTGTCTGCATTGTTCATATTCTACTAATCGAGAATCAATAGATTCTCAGCAGCGAGGTGAATGTTCAATAGGAGCAAGAAACATTTGAGAAAAGATTTCCAATGACACCTTTCAAGAGATGTTTTGCCGGGCCGCTCCTTATTGCAACAGGCACCGTGTGTGGAGTGAGCTAGTTAGCTAACAGCCTTCTTCTGTCTTTCTTCCCTCACTCCCCTCCTCTACCCTTGACCCCCAATCTTTGCCTCACCTACATGTGTGTACTTGTGTGTTTTAACGCTGTACGTAGAAACAGGTGTGGAGTGATTTTGGCGGAAAGATTGATAGTGAAGTGTGGAAGGCAAGTATAATGTGCTCAACGTCAGTGAGTCTTGTTCTTGGTCTGTCCTCACCCACTCTTTGAGTGTGTGCATTTATGCATTATGTGCTAGAAGTTCACCGCCTGGGCAAAAGCATGTGTTGCTGATGCTTCAGCATAAATGTAACTGCACCAACCACAGCATTTTGATATGTACATCTCTGTTATTTGGCTGCAGCAACACACTCACCAGGTTGTTTCTTTCTTTACTTATGTGGCTAAAATATTGTCATCCTTCCTTCCTGCTGGCACAGATCTGAAGTATGTGTACATGCTATGTGTTAACGTTCTTTCCTTGATGCAGCATGCCCCATTACACATAACGCAAAAACGCCATTTCTCCATCCAGCACTTGGATGCATGCTGGCAAATACTGTGTGGGATCGAAATATTTACTGCTAGCTTTGTGTCTTTTTTAGCCCCTCTCTCACATGCCCTGTAATTTGTGAAATGTTATTGCAGTTAAGTAATACATATCGGTGTTAGAACAAGAGCTAATGTGATTTTTGTTGTTCAGGCAGTGTGTTGGTAAGATTTAGGGCTGTCCAATTAATAGAAATTTTATCGAAATTGCAGTATGGCCAATTTCAAATCACAGGATATAGAGGAAATCGTAATATTTGATAAAGGCTAAATGTGTGTCAAAATACCATTTTGAATCAAAAGTTGTGCAGAGATGTCCTGGCCTGCACATCATATTCTTAAGACTTAAGAAAACAAACCTTCATTGGTACAGATCCCCACAAAAATCACACCATTATCATTTTAGTATGTTTTTCAACGAAAATTAGAATAACGATGTAAAAATGATTATTCCCTGTAATATCACTAATCATATCGCAATTGCAATATCAGTCAAAATAATCCCAATTAGATATTTTTTCAAAATCTTGCCGCCTAGTGAGATTTCTGCCACAGTTCTTGTTGGACCAAAATCACAGAGCTGCATTCACAGGCTATGCAGTCAGGAAATTAAACCTGAAAGACAAAAGATAGGTGAACATCTGACATCCTCTTGCATTAATAATAGGTTTTCAGAAAACACTTGGATCATTTTCAACTGCATTACCACACACCTATAAAGTACCTAAAAACAAATCACCAATGAGGCTCTTATCTGTCTGGAGGTGTTAAGTCCTGTGGCGATCACACAGTTTTCTTCATAAAGAGACAATTCTAGCAGACAGTATTACAGATTACATGTTGTGAATGGGGCTTTTGGCCAAAGATGGGTTTTATTTTGGTGTAATTTTGCACACTCTGATAATGTCACCTGTGTGCACCAGGACCTGCAGGCAGCCACGGTGAACCCTGACCCCAGTCTGAAGGAGTTTGAGGGCGCTACGCTTCGCTACGCATCACTTAAGCTAAGGTGAAATACCTGTACAGACACACACAAGCAGATACAAAAAAATCAAACTACCTCTGTGCATGAATCGCTGCAAACCACCACAGTTAGTTATCAAACATTTTCCTTTCTTTGTCTCACAATATCACTGTATCTTTCAGCTAGTTTTGTTTAGTTAGTTTGTCTAATCTTCTATTTAATCAGAAATGAGGTCAGACAAAGCAGGATGTTAGTCTTACTCAGGAAATAGCTCCATGTTCTCTATTAGTGTAATGACTGCCATTAGCCTTCACAAGCAGGGCAGGAACCTTATTAGTAAAGCAGCTAATGGTAGCAATGTCATAACAGCTCACTGCTGCTAATCATATAACTACGTACTACCTTTTTTAATCTTCTTTTTCTAGGAACCGTCCAGCAGTGGAAGAAGAGCAGTCCAGCAGTGTCAACAGTGACCCAGAAACAAAGGTAAAGATCCTCTTCCTTAACTTGATTTTAGCGCAAGGCCTGCGTGATGCATGTCTACCTTCATAATCTTAAAACAGATTAAGCTGAAAATCACGTTCTAGAGCTATTCTAATGTATCTGTTAAGAAAACTTTTAGATCAGGGCTGTCAATCAATCAATGGCATGACTGCCCAGAGTTAATCATCATTAATAACAAATTAATAGCACTAGCACTATTAATAGCAAGGGACATTTGTCAAGTATTTAATACTCTTATCAACATGGGAGTGGGTAAGCCCAACAGTCAGTGTGCTGACTTGACTATGACTTGCCCCAAACTGCATGTGATTATCATAAAGTGGGCATGTCTGTAAAGGAGAGACTCGTGGGTACCCAGAGAACCCATTTTCATTCACATATCTTGTGGTTAGAAGTCAAGGGACCCCTTTGAAAATGGTCATGACAGTTTTTCCTCACAAAGAGGAAGTTTGGAGCGTTGTTTAACCTCCTTTGCAACAAGCTCGAATGACATGGTTGGTACCAATGGATTCATTATGTTTTCTAGTTTCATATGATGCCAGTATCTTCATTCTAGTTTTAAAACAGCCCACTACAACCTAAGTTGTAGTGGCGTTATTGTAATAACAATAATAACACTTATTGTTGGGTTTGACTGACCTAGTTTAGACTCAGTACCATTCTTAAAGTACTAGTGTTAGAGCTCAAGCATAATTTTACATATTTTTGTAGCCTTTTGCATTGTGACTTCTTTGTGTTGCCTAAACTCTAGAAAACTATACATATATGTTAGTGTGGCTGGCAGAATACCTCCACTTATGTTATCATTTGCAGAATCTTAAATTACATTCATCTAATCCTGCTGTTAAACACTGCAGATTAAAATCAACAATCCCAACACACATGGCTTCCTACCTGGAAATGATTCTGTTTGCATCTTTTAGTCTGTTTATGTCCTAATCCTGTTTGTTTACCGGTAGTGGTGATGTTTATGTTGACCTCAGTGGCCAGCTGTGCTCTCTTCCGAGTGAAGATGTCTAAACAATACTGCCTCCAGGTGGTGAGAACGAGAAGTGCAGTTCACTGCTGCACATTGGTGCCTCAGTTACTGAGGCCTCTTACACATTCACAGATGAGATTCAAATGAGACATTTGCAGTTTGTAATCAAGGAGTTGGGCTCAATTACACATAGCAGTCAGTAGAATGCCATCCCCATTCAGCTGAAACCAGCAAATGTCAATGTATGAATGAATTAAGAATCCAACTAATTAAACAGAAAACTGGATTAATTATTTATCTGATCTGTTATAGTTATTGTCACAAACTGCGGCAGATTGCAGGAGGGCTAAATATGTACCACGGTGTGTGTGTGTGTGTGTGTGTGTGTGTGTGTGTGTGTGTGTGTGTGTGTGTGTGTGTGTGTGTGTGGGCTGAATAGATCAAAAGCATTACAGATTAGAGTTTAAAGCCAACATTCAGTTTGATGACGTGTTGCTGATTTGGCTGTCGAGTGTCTGTTTTCCTCTATGTGTTTGTCTGGAAATTCACAATCCTTAGCAACGGTGACATTGTGATGAATACCAGACACAAACACAGACCTACAGTCAGGGCATCTGGTCCATAGTGCACACACACACACACACACACACACACACACACACACACACACACAAGACACACACATAGACACACACACACACACACACACATCCAGCAAATAGCTGACGATGCAGTATCAAGTTTGGAACGGGCTCTTTTCTACCTCTTAAAGGAGTTAAGTACAAGATCTCGCTCAACAACAACTTCTATCTATCAAAGTATAGACAACTGACAAGATAACTGCAGTACTTAAGTAGGGCAGGGCAATTAGGCCAAAATCCTCCATCCTGATATTGATCAGTTCATATCTCGATAATGATATATGTCATGATATATACTGAACAAAATATAAACACAACACCTTTGTTTTTGCTCCCATTTTTTATGCGCTGAAGTCAAAGATCTAAAACTTTTTCTATGTACACAAAAGGCCTATTTCTGTCAAATATTGTTCACAAATTTGTCTAAATCTGTGTTAGTGAGCACTTCTACTTTGCCGAAATAATCCATCCACCTCAGAGGTGTGGAATATCAAGATGCTGATTAGACAGCATGATTATTGCACAGGTGTGCCTGGTCACAATAAAAGTTCACTCTAAAATGTGCACCTCATGTTGCAGCATGATAATGCAAGGATCTGTACATAGTTCCTGGAAGCTGAAAACATCCCAGCTCTTGCATGGCCTGCATACTCACCGGACATTTCACCCATAAATAATTGGAATAAAGGCCCAATCAGATTAAAAATGCTTCATGGAAACACGTCAGTGGAAAGATTCTGATCCGATACAGCCGAAAGAAATTTCATTTGGAATGAGAGAGGTGGTTTATGCCGATCGTTGTTCTGATCAGTGTCCAAGTACATACCCATTCGGATCATGTCTTCCTGCTTGGGGTAAAATTATCTCCACTGCACATGTGTGCTACGTCAACGTGACGCGAGACAAACAACGCAGCGTTTGTTTACAACACAGCTTCTACTTATTCTACTATTTCCGGAAAATTAGACAACTCTGTGCATGCCCAAAGGATTTATTTTGATTAAACGCTTGGTGTATGTATACACATGTCATGATTGGATCATTTTATTTAGTGTCCATGTAAACAGTGGATCTGGAATTTCCGATCAACCAAGGTTCAGATCAGATTGGAGAAATTTGGCGCATGTAAATGTGGCTAGTGAGCATGTTTTGGATGCTCTGGATCGGCGTATGCGACAGCGTGTTCCAGTTCCTGCCAGTATCCAGCAACTTCGCACAGCCATTGAAGAAGAGTGGACCAACATTCCACAGGCCACAATCGACAACCTGATCAACTCTATGTTAAGGAGATTTGTTGCGCTGTGTGAGGCAAATGGTGGACACACCAGATACTGACTGGTTTTCTGACCCCCCCCCCCCCAACCTTGACCTCTTTCGTCATGAGTCTCTGTCATCTGTAAAGTACTTTCTGAATGGACTGCTGAAATGAAATGAATACTTGATGAGGGTAGATGGATGAGTCTCTCTGCTTTCTCTGTCTCTTCTTGTCTGTCAACATGTTGTGTTGTCGTCATGTGTTTATCTAGTTCACATTGTTTGCCTTTAAGATCAGAATCCTGCTAGTTGATGGTGTTAAAAGGAGCCTTTAAGCCTTTTTTAGGTGAATTTACTGTTTATTAGACCACTAATGAGACTAGAATTAGCACAACACACCAACTCACATGCTCTCTTCTTCACCATCTCCTACTGGTGCAGCGGCCATCTGCTGCTTCACCGAGAAGGTGAAGATGCTGCAGAGGTTTTTTAGAGACGTTTTGAAGGCATACTGTCCATCACCAGCTGCTCGCGCCTCAGCTCCAGTACCAACACGGCGCTGGGCTGCACTGTGATTCATTTATTTCTCAGCAGGAAATACCTGACTACACCTAACTAGCTAACTAACCAGAGAGACAAACTGACAGACAGATGATCAAATTTATGGGTTTACTGCTCAAACTCAAACCAGCATCAGTGGATGATGTATGACTTATAGCGTCTACTACAGTCGTACGTCATATTCCCATTTCAACAGCAACCTTTTTAGAGAAGCCAAAATACACTGAGGGAGGCTCTAAACTAAAGCCTAAAACAAAAACCTGCTGGTCAGTAAGAAAAAAGTCATGATATGTCTGTAAGGACTGTGCTGTATATGTAACAGTATCATGGCTAGGGTGTACTTACATTATAATGCTATGATATTATCATTATGTCAGTTGCATAAAATGGTCTTAAAATGAAATTTTTTTTTTAATTGCAATTATTTCTGGGACGGTATATCGTCCAACAAAAGTAGTTATTGTGACAGGCCTTGGTTTTTATCCCAGTGTTTTGCAGTGCGCTCTCTGGGATGGGTGGAAATGGCTGAGGAGGACTTGGCGCCTGGAAAGAGCAGCGTCGCCGTTAACAACTGTATCCGACAGCTGTCCTACTGCAAGAATGACATCCGAGACACCGTCGGCATCTGGGGAGAGGTGAGGAAAAGAGTGTAGTCACACAGTATGTTTGTTTATCTTTGTTCCTGCGCAATATCAAACATATTTCATGTGCAATAATGTCTGTCTGCTATATATTGTATATTTTTTTGATATATTTTTTTCTATGGTTTACTTATTATATGTTTATTGTTTACTTACTATTTGTTATGTCTTGTTGTTATCACTGTCCCATTTGCTGCTGTAACACTGCAAATTTCCCCACTGTGGGATTGAAAAAGGATTATCGTATTGTGTTATCATCTTCTCTTGTTGTGTCTTATCATATCACGTCTTATAGTACCTTATCTTAATGTAGCTTGTCTTGTTGTGTCGTGTCTTATCTTATAGTATCTTATCTTATTGTGTTTTATTTTAGCATGTCTTGTCTTATTGTATCTTATCTTGTCTTATCATATCGCATATTATCTTATTGTGTCTTATTGTATGCTATCGTGTCGTCTCTTGTCTTATCTTATCCTGTCGTATCGTGCCCTGTCTTGTTGTATCGTGCCCTGTCTTATCTTGTCTTGTCGTATCGTGGCTTGTCTTGTCGTATCGCATATTATGTTATTGTGTCTTATTGTATGTTATTGTGACTTGTCTTATCTTGTCTTATCGTATCATGTCGTGTCTTGTCATATCATATCTTGTTGTGTTGTCTCGTCATATCATGTCTTGTCTTGTCGTATCGGTTGTAAAATAAACTGTGACAGGTTTCTAGGAGAGGTGGAATGCTTGTAGAAAGCCAGGATGGTGAATTAAAAGGTGACGATGGAGCAACGTAAAGAGCAACAGCAGTTAGCCAGGGCAACAGTCTCCTGAAATGTGCGTGAAAAGATGGAGGGAGAGGGCAGAGAGGAATGTGGAGCAATGTTACAGTCTTTCCCTCTCTCCGCAGTGGTTGTATTTAATGTGAAGCGACAGAACAGAGAGAGAGAGAGAGCTTCATCCTTCTTTCAGTAACCTTTCATCTCCTGCCCCCCTCTTTTTTATCATTTATTTAGAGAGACACTCACACTGTTACACACTACATAGGCAAATATTCTTTTTTAGTCAAGTAAAAGAAAGCACCTGACCTTTAATTTACTACTTTTTTTTTCAATGCTTTGAGGTGCAGGAAATAAGGATTGCATGTTGAGCTGAGCTCTGAAGAATGTGTGTGTGTGTGTGTGTGTGTGTGTGTGTGTGTGTGTGTGTGTGTGTGTGTGTGTGTGTGTGTGTGTGTGTGTGTGTGTGTGTGTGTGTGTGTGTGTGTGTGTGTGTTTGTTTGTTTGTTCAGGGGAAGGACATGTACCTGGTGCTGGAGAACAATATGTTGAACCTGGTCGACCCCATGGACCGCAGTGTGCTTCACTCTCAGCCTATTGCAAGTATCCGGGTCTGGGGTGTTGGCCGGGACAATGGAAGGTTAGTCACTGTGGCACCCACTTTTTTTTCCCCTTCAAATATTGATTAATCCCCTTTGGTTGTCTTCGATTAATCGTGAGTGTGTAAGATGTCACAGTCTAAATCATCTTTAACATTTCTGTCCTGTAAGTATCCTGAGAATGTTATTATTAACCAGTCATCTGGGTCAGGACTCTTTTGTTGCTTAGGTTTAAGTTTTCAAGTACTTTAATTGATTGATTAGTCACTAATTTAAATGACGCCAATGGTACATCACACACGCTCAGTGAAAAAGGTCAGGGTGACAGTTGAGGGCAGCAGACAGGTGGCGTGGTGACAGGCAGGAGAGAGGACTTAATGATTGATGATGAAGGGATGCTAATGAAAGATTAATTCTTCAGTACAAAGGAGAGGATGAGAGGGAGAATGGCCTTTTATTCAGTTTCACCGCAAATCCTCAACTGACTCATCCATCCCTCGCTTTCACCTCGGCTTAGCTCAAAGACAAATTCACTAACACAGTGCGGTGGTGCTTCTGCTGGGCGACCAGTAAAGGGCGCTCTGCACTGCTGCTGAATGCACAAGAAGAAACCAAATGTAGGTTATCCGGCACAGCCAAGTGATGTGGACTGGAGAGGTCGGTAGCTGCTGTATAATTGGAGCTGGCACGTACCTGCACATATGCAGCTTCTACACACACGCACACACACACACACACACACACACATATAAGCAGGAGTGCACTCAGGGAAAGAGGCTAAAAGCTCTTGGCATATGCAGAACTGCGGATTTCTGTTGCCTCAGGGCTCTTTTCTCATTCACACACAGACACACATGCAGCAGTGTTTGTTACAGTATATAAGATCACCCTATCAGATAAAAGGACCGTGTGTTTTCCGAGTTTATTTCCACCATCCACATCTACATACAGCAGGAGAATCGGAGCAGTGGGAATACCTCAGCTGCAGCATAGGATGGAGGAGGAGGTGGTTGGAGGGAGGGGACGGGGAGTAGAGGGGGGTTTTGGCAGGGAGCGAGGGAGAGAGGGGGATGAAGCTGCCAGAGGGGGACGTATGGTTAGTGCTCACTGGGTGTGGAGCGGACAGGTTGAGGAGTGTGTGCACGCCTGCAGTATCACCAGGAATAGACGGTGTGAGTGTCTACAGACGCTCCGCACGCAGGGCCGCCTGCCAAAACAGGAAAACTAACAGCTGTGAGTATGTTTATATATCTTAATTATTTAACCTCCGCTGTCTTCTTTTATGATAAACTAGTAGAAAAAGAAAGAGAAGCTGAATGATCAGGCCTCAGTCTGTAGGGGACGTGGCTGAGCAGGTAGTTGGTGGGTTGTTTTTAACAGCCAGTGTAAGTTGTCCATGTTACAGTTTTACAGGAACTCAGGTGTAAAAATGAGACGGGCGTGTGGTAGTAAATGAGAATGGCTTATTACAAACAGACTGTGTGATAAAGGAGTTCATCTGTAAACAGATGAAGTATTTAACAATGAAATGTGCAGCAGTTCAGTACAGAAACAGTTTTATTCATTGTAGGAAACATGCATCCAGAATTCACTCCACAGTTTAGATTTCAGATTCTTAAGATGTAGGAATATAAAAATGGTAGGGCTGCACAATATAGTGTGTTTTTTATCGGCATCGCAGTGTCAACTTGCGCGATAAACACATCGCGAAAGACTGCGATATTAAGGGATTTTTTTTTTTTTTTTTTTTTTGGAGTTAGTTGTAAGATGATCATTTAAAAACTGCAGTTTGAAATAATAATTATTAATAATTAGTTAACTTTTTCTATTGGTGACTTTTGTGTTCAATAAAAGAATGTTGGAAATAATTTCCTTGCAGTTTTTTAATTCAACAAACAATTTTTTAACCGTATACTGAAAGAGGCAGAACTTTAATATCTGTTTATATATGGCAAGTAATATTGCTATTACGATATTCAACAATGTTATCGCACATATGTTCCTTATATGGTGCAGCCCTAAGAAATAGCAGTAGATGTTTGCAGTAATTTGCGGCATATCTTTGCCAATTTTAGTTTTTATTTATCGATGGGTTGTTGATATTAGATACTATTGCATGTGGAACCTGGTTAGCGTAAAGCATTTCCCCTTATCGCTCTCCGTCTCTAGTCACAGTCACTCTTACACCCTTGTGAAAGTGGTTGTGTCAGTAAAGGAGCGGTACCACGGTGCCTCCCCCTCTCCCCATGTGCCATGAAACTCATTATCGCCATACAGATTCCCACAGCAACCTTGACATTTTCAGGGACGTCGGCATGATGATGAGATTATATTCGAAATGAGATATCACCCCCTTCTCCCCCTCTCTCTCTTTCTCTCCCTCTCTTTCCCTCTCACTTTTATCTTCACTCCTCATCGGGGTGTTTCATTCTGCCCTCGTCTTTACGCTTTTTATCTTTATCGTGTACATTGTAGCAGTTCACTTCCAATTTCCTGTCCCGGTATTTCACTTTTCTCTTGTTATATTCCTCACCCTTACTCACTCCCCCTCTCACTAACTTCTTTTTTTGTGAGGCTTTTAGAGGCTTCCAGTCTATTTCCTTTTATTTCTTTTAGGAAACACAAACCATCCGCAGCCAATTAAAGCTAATTGCGCCCATTCAGAACATCTCTCTGTCCTGCTAGTCCCCTCTTTTCCTTCAGATCTTATTCAAATTCTGTCATTGTTGGTAAAAGTATGCATAAAAATTACCGTCATAGCCGCTTTGATCCCTTCATTTTCTGCAGCTGTTTTGTTTTTGGGGAATATATTTCTGTCAGAAGAAAGAAGATGACAGAATATGCTGTGTTAGTGTGTATATGAGTGCCTGTTTGCCTCTCGTCCCCCAGTAGGGGGCTGGTATCTTTTATTTCTACTAACTGGCTTCCTTTCCTCCCTTGCTTCCTCGGACACAGAGAGAGGTAAACACATTCCTTCATTTCATCCCTCCGACAGTTATCTCTCTATCATCTCCGTCATTCCTTATTGTTTAATTTCCTCTGTGTCTCGTTTTTTTCTCGTCTTCAAAGCAATGTGCTGTAGCATTGTACGCGCCCACTCACAGGTGTAGGAAGTGAAAGGTGACCTCCTCTGTCCTTGTCTGTCTACAAGCATTTTTTAAATACGCACACACACACACAAACACACTAAAATGGGAGTCTTTTCAAGAGAGTTTCCCCTGAGGTGCTGGGCTCAGAAATCTTGTTAACCCTCCAGCCCATGTTTCCTATTGAATGCCATATTGAAACACACAGCCTGGAGGAAGTTATTTAGACTGGTTACTCAACGTGTGTGTGCGTGTGCTGCGCTGGTTTGATTTGTTGCAGCTACATCTTCATTCCTCGCCCCCTCTGTCTCCTTCTCCTTCTTCTTTTCATTCCCTCTATTCATCCATCCATCCATCCATTGTCAACCGCTTATCCCGTTAGGGGTCGCGGGGGGGCTGGAGCCGATCCCAGCTGGCATAGGGCGAAGGCAGGGTACACCCTGGATAGGTCGCCAGTCCATCGCAGGGCACATAGAGACAGACAACATATAGACAGACAACCATTCACGCTCACATCCACACCTACGGGCAATTTAGAGTAATCAATTAACCTAAACAGCATGTCTTTGGATGGTGGGAGGAAGCCGGAGTACCCGGAGAAAACCCACGCTTACACGGGGAGAACATGCAAACTCCACACAGAAGAGCCGCAAGCTGGAATCGAACCTGCGACCCTCTTGCTGTGAGGCGACAGCGCTAACCACTACACCACCGTGTAGCCCTCCCTCTATTCAGCAGACTTTAATAGTTTTCAGCTCCACCGGGCCCAGGGGAAAGTTCTTCCCTACTGTCACTCATTCAACTCCCTCTTGCATCCCGCTGCTCTATTGATCTCTAGGGTCCATTGACCTGTGTGTGTGTGTGTGTGTGTGTGTGTGTGTGTGTGTGTGTGTGTGTGTGTGTGTGTGTCCTTTTGTATTCATCAGACTGATAAAGGTCAGCTCATCGCTCATCTGTCTCCAAGAACTGTCAGACTCAGAACTGGACACACATACAGTATACTTCTCTGAGTAGTACTGAAACTAGTCCCCTCTCTCATCTTCATCCTCCTCGTGTTTTCTTTCTCTGTCTGTGTGTCTTTATTGACCCTGTGTTTTTCCTCTCTCCCAGGGATTTCGCATATGTGGCACGAGATAAAAACACCAGGATCCTGAAATGTCATGTGTTCCGCTGTGACACGCCAGCCAAAGCCATCGCCACCAGCCTGCATGAGATCTGCTCCCGGGTAAGCGGCTCGGGCTGAAGAACAGGGCTGGATTTGGCATTTAGACTCAGAGGAAGTTCCAACTTGTTGAAAGAATGTTTCCACTCAACGGGGACGTTGATGGTCACCATCACAATTCATTTTACAAACAAACTGAACTGAAACACCTCAGAAAAATTAGAAAGTGGCACCAATCAGTGGTGGAAGAAGTACTCAGATCCTTTACTTAAGAAAAAGTAACTTGTAATACTGTAAAAATACTTATATATACTCAAATCCTCAAAATTGTACTTGAGTAGTTAAGTTTTAGAGTATTACCAGCAAAGTACCTTAAGTAGCAAAAGTAAAAGTATGCAAAAGGGCCCCTTTCAGAGTGTTTACTTATGGAAACTTCAAGGTCCCAAAAGGTTCTGTCTATTTTTATTTTATGTATATGACAATAACAATGAATTATTATTATCATGTGCTACAAGTTAAAATAAAACAATTTGGGGGGACTTGAGGAGCTCTCCCAGGAATGTGGGCCTGTAATACATCATATTGATTAAGTTTATCATATGTTTTGTTTGTAAAATCAGAGGAACTACAGCTGTCAAATAAATGTAGTGAAGTAAAATTTCCCTCTGAGGTGTAGAGTATAAGTAGCATAAATGGAAATACTGAATAAAGTACCTCAAAATTGTTGTACAGAAAAGTACAGTACTTAGTTACTTTCCACCAGAGGCATCGATAATAATTCATAACATTTACTCAAGCACCAGTAGTTGAGTTACCTGAGAAAGAATACCCGGCCTCAAGAGTGCTGGCATTGTTTAATCATATTTACTATTCTACAATCGAGGCTCATATTTTAATCTTTGCACAGAGTAGCTGCAGTCCTCAAAATGGCCTAAAACAAGATTAAACTCCTCTAAAATTCTCCCTAAACACAGTTATCAGAGCGCTACCTCTGCACTGCATGACCACTCGTAGATAAATACAGATGAATGCAAACAGGGTTAGAGGAACAGTATTCAAACCATGTCTTTTATTGTGTCTGGCTTTATTCACTGAACTCGCTTGGAATTAACGGACTTTCCTTTTGTTCCCAATAAAACACGTTTATGGCTTTAGAAATCTGATGTCGGAGAAGATCTTTAAATTCTTTCTTTGTTTATGTAGACTCATAATATGGTGTTGAATTCAATTCTATTTGCATTAAAAAGGTTTAAAAAGGTAAAAGGTTTTTATAACCCACAGACACCTCATTATGACCACTGACATGAACAAAGTGTGTCCCTGAGATTTGTGAGAGGAAAAATGTGGAGAAGGAGCCATTTGTCCTTCTTATCCATCAGCCTAATACTGACTCTCCCACACTTCAACATGTATTATAGAACGTCGAGTCTGTTTCATACTGAATTTTGCACACTAAAAAGGATAAATAAGAAGAAGTGGAGAGTTGATCACAGCAGGGGTTGCTGAGATGTGGCTTTGCTATGACAAACTCTCTTATTAAAGACATGTTTAATTTGCGTGCATTCGCGCATGCGTGAATGATTTTGGCTGTTATTGTCAGTCTGGTTCTGTGTTTGTACTTTTGTGAGTTGCACTGCAGGAAAAAAGCTTTTCCATGCTTTGGAAAGAGGAGTGTGACCTGGTTTGTGTGTGTTTGTCCCCAGGTGAAATGAATAGACAGCATGACAGTATCAGGGGTGAAACTGCTCGAGGTTTTCCTGAGCTCTTTCGTGTTGACTCTTTCATCTTTTTTTTCCCTCCCTCATCCTCTTTCACTTTCACACATTTTTTTTTTTTTTCCTCTGTCACTTCAACCTCCTCCTCCCCTGTGTCTCTGCCACGGTATACCGATTCTGCTCTGTTTTTACACACCATTTCCTCATAGTTCTGTATCTGCTTTTGCTCCTCTCTCTCCTCCAGATAATGACAGAGCGAAAGAATGCCAAAGCGATGGCAGGCTCTCTCCAGGACAGGATGCAGGCAGGACTAGATCTCCCTTTACAAGGTAGGCTTCACATATACTGTACCTCCCTCAGTGTGTGTGTGTGTGTGTGTGTGTGTGTGTGGAGAGAGAGAGTGTGAGTGAGAGTGAGATAGGGAGTGCGACAAGAGACATGCATCAATAGACGCATGGCAGTCATCACTTCTTTGGCACACTGCATGCATTTAAACTGGTCATTTATCAGGGCAGAAAGTCTCGAATACATTGCTGTGTCACCACAATGTCCTCTGGTAGTGCTCCAAAGTCAAGACAAGTTAGGAACATAACCACCAAGGCAGCTTGATTCATAAATAATTCAAATCAGTCGGTGTATTTCAAATGATCCAAAACCATCACTGTGAGTAACTTTGGGCCTTAGGGTGCCCTGTGGAGTTTAACTGTAAACAAAATTAGATTTTCATTTGTTGTTACAAACCAAATCCACTGAGCGTCCTTGAAGCCAGACAAATGTTTTATTTATATATATTTTTTAAATATTGATTTTTTTTTTTACATATTTATTTGCTTATAGTCTTCTTGCTTTTTGGATTCGGCTCATTGCTACTTTTCTTTGTGCGTTATCGATGCAAACTGGTGATCAGTTAAATAGCGTGAAGCAAAATGGGGCCCGCTCGTGAAAGAGTTGGGCCTCAAAGACATGTCTTCTTAATGTCTTAATTTCTTATTGTCTTAACTTTACCTTGCTTATTTTCATACGTGTCACGTTCTGAAATTCATATAACTGTGTAAATGAACCTCTGTCACTCTGTCAGAGAGAAAAAAAGGCTGTCTGTGCTGAACTCATTTATATACACTCATGGTTGGACAGGACGCAGCAACAGTCCAGCCAGCTGCTGACAGCTCGTCAAATCAAACGGCTGCATTGTCTGTCTCTGCTTAAAATAAACTTACAATGAACTGACTTTTCAAACACTAGAAACAGGAGGTGCAGCATGAGAATATGGCATTATGGTCCACTGTGACAGTAGTGGACACTTCCTAACCCCCCTGCTTCTGGAGACCTTGCTCAGGCCACTCACATCTTTGAACTCGGCCTTCATTTTAACCTCAGCTACACATCTGTAAAGTTCAAGTTAAAAAGCCTTCAGTCAACTATTTCATGGTGAATTTCTAAAACCAGACAGTGTTTGTCAGCTCATTACGTTGATAAAATCTGTCCACGGACAGACATACAAACACAAAACACTCAAAATTTCTCACAAGGTGAAGACAAAACCAGCCACACGCTGTCACAGCTGATAATTAACAAAAAGGTATGAAAGAATTTCATCTTGAAGTCATTTTTCAAAAGCAGTATTGAAGAATATAACGTTTACTTGCATTGCAAAGCATGGAGTGCTGCCCTACAACAGTAGAGTAAATTATGTTGCTGTCAGCATTTGTTAAACCTGGGTAAACTATACAAACTCAAGGACTAGAATGACTTAACATCACATTTATCACATTGTTCACTCAAATAGGGCTAAGTAATGATTATTTTCAATGTGGATTAATCGAGTCGTTGTTTGGTCTTTGAAATGTCAGAAAATGGTGAAAAATGTCAATTTCCCAAAGCCCAAGATAACGTTGTCAAATGTTTGTTATTCAGTTTAGTGTCATAAAGAAAGAAACCAGAAAATATTCACATTTAACAAGCCGCAATCAGAGAATTTGAACCTTTTATTTCTTAGAAAATTACTCAAATTGATTAATCGATTATCAGAATAGTTGGCAATTAAATCAATTAATCGTTGCAGCTCTGGATTCAATAGCCTTGTTAAAATCTTTCACTGTACATCTAGAAAAGCCATGTAGATAAAGCAGAAGCCAACGAGAAGGTGGTCAGTCTCCAGTCATTTACCCTCTGTAAATGTGCATTGTTGGTTGTTTACATGTCGATGAGTATTTATTCTTTCGAGCACCTACAGTATTAAATGTGTGCGCGGCTTCTCCCCAGCAGAGTTCCCCACACCAAAGACAGAGCTGGTTCAGAAGTTTCAGGTGCTCTACCTCGGGATGCTGCCTGTGGCCAGACCAATAGGTTAGTCTGACACACAGTACTCAAACTTTAACAAGATGCAAAGCACATGGTTGGTGTTGATGTTGATAGTCTAACTTATGATGGTCTGATTTTAATGTTTATGTTTGTTTTTAACATGCTCCGCTCCAGGCATGGACATACTGAACGGAGCTATAGACAGTCTAATCGGCTCCTCCAACAGAGAGGACTGGACTCCGGTAGCCCTCAATGTGGCAGATGCTACCGTCACCATCAGCAAAGACGAGGTGAGACACAACTGCTACCTCAAGTTTCCCTGGTTTTCTTCACTCTGTTGTTTTCAGCATGGAAAAATAACATAAAACAAACTCCATACACAAGACACAGTGTGAGAGAGGTTTGGCATTATGGGAAGACAGCCTCCGTTTTCTTAAAGTTTCTTAACATTCTTGCACTCTGTAACATTGGGATGTAACATTGGGATGTAATTGACAACAAAGATGACGGAGCATCTAAAGCAAACCATGTCAAGAAGGTAACCCATAAATTGCGAAATCTGATCTGAAATCTGCATAACTGTCCTTTTAAAAAAAAGCAAAAAAAAAAAACTGTCCTAACCTTAACTAGTCCAAGTCAATGCCTAACCTTAAAAATTCCAAGTCAATGCCTAACCCTGACTAGTCCAGGTCAATGCCCAACCTTAACTAGTCCAAGTCAAGGCCTAACTTTAACTATTCAAGGTCAATTCCTAACCTTACCTCCATGCAGGGTTAGTACAGTACCTTTACTTTTCAATACTATTTCAGAATAGATTTGACTGATAAAAGGCCTGTAGTACAGACTGTGACTGAATAACAGGAATAACTAACAGACTAGCCATGTTATCGTAACAAAACATACACATGAGTTTTGAACTAGAGTTTTGGTCATCTCTGAGTGATTATTGTCTTCCTCCGTTTTACTTGCTTCAGATACAGACTTCTTCATTATTCCTGGTGCAGAATATTTGTTGAGTCTGCCATTTATTTTCTCTCAGCAGTCACCACAGTTAAAAGTTTATCTGCTGCTCACACTTTACTGTCAGTTCCAATGTGTGAAACAGCAAAAATGGTGGAAAACACCCGTGCTCCTGATTGAACTGACTTGACTGGCATCATCAGCCAGAAAGGTAGCAGATGGCCACCCAGAGCACTGAGACAAAGAGCGACTCCACTCACATTAAATCTGCATGTTAAGCCTTAACAGCATTCGACCATGCAGATGACGTACAGTGAAATGTCCTTTATTTAATTTAAATAAGTTATGGATCTCAGCTGTAACATCAAGGCACTTAAAGCCCAGCTGCTCCAGTGGACCTGTTTATGAGAGGGCTACAGTTTTACTGGGCTACTCCCCTCTATGAACATGTGGAACTATATGAATACCCACAAGTGCAGAAAACAAATGCTGGATTGTAAACTTCTTCAGTAATGTTTTTTTATGACATCTTTCTGCAGTTGGTGGAATTGGAGCAAATTTGATTAAAATTATCTTTATGAAATGGTCACTATATCCTGACAGTAGTGCATGAGACTGAATCTGAAAAAAAAAAATCATGTTCCTCTGTGTCCTCTGGTGCTCCTAATGGCATCTGTAAGATTTCACAGAGCGGAGGAAAACAACCAATCAGAGCTGAGCTGGAGCCTGCCGTCTCTGAGCAGCTGTCAATCACTCACAAACTCTAATTAAACAGTCAAATTAGGCAGCGCTGATCAAATATGAATCAATATTCTGTTACTGTAATGACCATTTCTCACCTCGGATGTTTTCAGAAACATCAAGTAGTGTACTGTTTATCTGTAAAATGAGAACATTTGTAACCCAGCAGCCATGTTGAGATCCGTTGAAGACATAATAAGCACCGCCCACCAGCCAGTAGGAACGCTCTCTCTGAAATGACCTGTGATTGGTCAGAGTCTCCCGTCACAGGCTATTTTTTTTAAAGCCTGAAAACAGAGTCAGGAGGAGGTGCAGAAGTCTAGTTTTCTCTCATTACAATATGCTGAAAGATTATCAAATTTTTGCCCAATGATGCCAAAAGCTTTCCAACTATTGAAGCTTTAAGGACAGCTGAATGCAAAAAAATAATGTACTCTACACATCTGTGGCTTCCTGATTAATCTCACACACCTGCCGCCGGTATGTCTCTGACCAGGATGAAGAAGAAGTGCTGGTGGAGTGTCGTGTTCGATTCCTGTCTTTCATGGGCGTTGGGCGCAATGTGCACACTTTTGCCTTCGTCATGGATGCAGGCGGCCATCGTTTTGACTGTCACGTCTTCTGGTGCGAGCCCAACGCTGGGAGTGTGTCGGAGGCTGTACAGGCAGCTTGTATGGTGAGTCACAAAGAGCTGACAACACGACTCGAACACACTGAGCCAACTGTGACTAGGTTTGTTAAGAAATAAAGGAATCTCTCCCAGTGCACGTACATGCATGCTCAAATGTCACATTATAGTTGTGTAGTCAGCAGTTAGATTATAGAAAATGGAGTGTGTGCAATTGTAACATAGCCATAAATGTTAATTACTGTTGAAATCGCTGATAGGAAGTACTGAAAATAGATTAAAATCCTGGGACTGGTTGCTTACAGCAAGTTACAAGTTAAGATTTTCCTTAAAGTCCAAGTTAAGATTTTATTGTGAGGAATAAAATTACAATCAGTTGCATGAAATATCTTTAAGTCTTCTCCTGAAGTTTTCCTTAACATCTTCATTGAAGTATTTAAGACACACGTTAAGTCACGTTTCATTTGTCTTGGCCACAAAGTTGAACTCAAACACACTGCAAAGACGTCAGCCGATGGCCAACTACCACATACGTTCTGTGCCTGTGTGACTTGAAATAACTCTCCACACCAGCAAGTCGCTTAAGTCTGTATTTGTCATTTAAAAAGGGAAACCGGAAGACTGAGGATGGCGGATATACAGGTCGTTGTTATGATATGTGCATGAAATAAAGTGATGTTTGCCGACCTTTTTCACACCACTCTCACTCATCACTTAGCTTCATTCCAGATGGCCATGTCATTGTGAAAATAACCGTGTATTGGAATGATCAGATGAGATGAAGATGAAAAATGACAAGAGCCTTCTGTGTTTTTCCTCTTGATCTTTATTCAACATGCTGAATCGTCTGAAAAAAACTCTGCCATGGGCAAACTAGAGCTGAAAACTAGGCCGACAGACGCTCACTGACAGCCTCAAACTGTCCAACAGCCGACCATCAGCTTGGTGTATCAGGGCCTTTAATTGTCATAGTCAAAAACTTAAGGCTGTGCAGACACCCCCTGTACATTAACTCTGTGAAGACCTTCGGTAGAAACAACGCTGTGTCTTCACTTAAACTTATGAAATGTTTCATTTAGGACTTGTTTGCCCACAGACCTCAGATCATGCAAGCATAAAGCACAAGACAAAACAAACAAATGACTTTATACTACATGCATAATCTTATTAAAGCCTGAAGGTCTCAGGGCTCTCTCTCTCTGCGTGGATGTCCTTGCCTGTAGTTTAGGTTGATGGTTGTTTTACTGTCCAATCCATATGCTCTATTCAGGTTTTAATGGGGCCCTCTGTCAAATCACTGTGGGTGTAAAACATGCACTCAAGCCACCTAAACTTAAAATATAGTGTGTTCAGCACCAGTTGTCTTTGAGAAAGGATGTCCTTGCAAGTTTTCTAGCATAGATTTTCTGTTTAAAGTTGTTTTACACGTTGTTTACTACTTTACAGGAAAAGTTTCAAAGAGGAAACACACATTGGATTAAGAACCACCGTAATAAACTCATAATACCTTTATTTTATCATTATAATGTCAATAATCACAGCCCAGAATGTCCTCTGTGGTGTTTCTGCTGTAATGCAGCCCATCAGTGGAGATTGCTCATCTTCCTCTGCCCTCTCTGCTGTGGGTGAGTCACAAGATTAGTCGACTGCTGGCTGGGCTATTGATCACACATCACAACTTTGGATATATGGACGCACACACACACTAAAAATGATTCACGGTGACAAGACTCATCAGTCATTACTATTGATCACAGCTGCACCAGTCCAGCTTTCCTTCCCCTCTCTCTCACAGACACCTCCACAGTCATATATGCAGCAGCTGTAACTCTGTATTATTTACAGTATGTCTCTCTTTCTTTCTTCCTCCCTCTCTCTCTCTCTTTTAGCTGCGGTATCAGAAGTGTTTGGTGGCTCGACCCCCTTCCCAGAAGGCCTGCGGCTCGTCGCCCCCTGGTGATTCGGTGTCCCGTCGAGTATCAACCAGCGTGAAGAGAGGCGTCCTGTCTCTCATCGACACCCTCAAACAAAAGAGACCCGTCACCGAGTTGCCGCAGTAACCGCGGTTGAGCGCCACCGACTCCCTGCCACAACCCCCCAGTCACCATGGTAACTTGCCACATCCCTGCCAAAAACCCGTCGCCACCACAGAACCCTGTAACCATGGAAACGCAGCAAAGCTCCAGGGTTTGGGGGGAAGCCCTGTCCCAAATTCTTTTGCTTTTCTGGACTAAAATAGAAATTTCACCTCTAGAGTTCATCAGCTCTTGAGCTGAAATTCAAATCAGTTTCCTCAAAATAACTGAGACGAATAAAGACTCTAATCCCGCATCAAGAAGGAACAACCACAGTGAAACACCTGATCGTAAAGGTGATCGTGTACATAGAAGTAACTCTCATCCGCCTCGGCACGGAAGGAGTGAGGAGAAGAGAGCAAAAACTGAAGAAGTAGGAAGTGCTCCTTCCAGCACAGCACGTGTGATGAGCGAGCTCATTGCTGACCTCTCCATGCTCTAATTGTATTTGTGTCTGTGCCTGTGCTGCCAGCATGACCTTGCACACCTGGCCACACCCCCTGCCATTCACCTGGTTGTCCTGTTAGTCTGTAGTGGCTTTTCCCCCATCTGCCCCTCTCTCTCATCGTCCTCTAGACCGTAGACCGTAACGTGAAGTTGAAGGAAGGAATCATGAAAGCCATCGCATCTGATTTTTCAAATCAGCATGTAATGAATGAAAGAAGGACGCTGCTACAGACTAAAGAGATTTAGCCGTCAGTCTACACACCTGTTCAACTGATCCTGCATGAACTATTTATATAAAATAGACAAGATCAATACACTGCTGCTGCTTACAGGAGGGGTGAGAAATCCGAAGCCACATTGTTTTTCTTGTCTTCATACGTCTTTGTTTCTCGTCAACTGTGCAAGAATCAGCCTGGAGGGTCTAAACGAGTGGTGACTTTTCACCCGAAAACATCCCTCATATACTTCCTGTTTACTTGTTTTATTCTTTCGTTATCCCTTGGAAAACGACAGACGATAGCCATAACGGAGGACGAGATGCTCCCCTGCTCTCTGGTAAACAGCACCAGACCGCTGCTCCAAACACAGGAGACATCGGCACGCTGCTGCTGCTCTTTGATACACATGCTGGAGGAAATTTGATAGATTATTCCTTTAATTCCCACCACCAATACATCCGAGTTGGCAACACAAGAAAGGCCGGAGGAATCGTACAAAGACGACGACTGGAGGAATGTTTTTTTTTTGTACCCGGGTATGGTGGCAGCTGAGATCTGACCTGTGAGGAGAGAGGTTTCATATTCGGCCTCGGCAAGAGAGACACATGTTGACTCAAACTTCCAGGACCTTCCTGGGCTGCTATCTCTCTGTCTCCAGGGTTCTGTTCACTTGAATGCGCCTTTTCTGTTTTTTCATCTCCTACTTCCTTACTGTTTTTGTTAGTGCCATGAGATCACTTGCTTTTGGTTTGTTTGTAGTTTTTCTCACACAAATCTCAATTCAACACTGCTAGTTCCTTATTATCACATATCTGACAGGCTTAGATGTGTCGTGATAACTAATTACGTCTTGAAGTTTATTGAAAGGAAAATGATAAACACATTTTCCTGTCTGCAGTTCTCTTGGATGTAGAGCGGCAGATTACAGTGTTTATCACTGGCTTTGGCTCAGTTCACAAATTCACTCACTCACATGAGTGAGTGATGATTGGAGTCATCTTCAACCGCATATCCAGGGTCGGGTCGCGGGGCAACAGCTCAAGGACGGGACCCCAAACCTCCCTTTCTGGGGCCACATTAACAAGCTCTGCTCTAATAATCTCTCCACCTAGTCCTGGGTCTTCCCCGGGGCCTCCTCCCAGCTGGTCATACCTTGAACACCTCTCCAGATGCCTGAGCCACCTCAACTGGCTCCTTTTAACGCAAAGGAGCAGCGTCTGTACTCCGAGTCCCTCACGGATAGCTGAGCTTCTCACCCTATCTTTAAACTATTCCTAAAATTAGGAATGCTTGCCAATACACAGCCCTACTCCTGACAAATTAGTTTTTTTTGTCTCCTCTGCTAGTAAAGGTTGCTGATCCCGATCTAGAAGAAGACATTATGAAGTCAGCCAGTGACGGTATTTTCAACCAACTCTGGAGCTACAGTATCGTTAATTCATTTCCTAGCTAGCAAGCTCGTGAAATCTGCTTATGAGAGCTGTCCGCCAAAATCTACGGTCACCGGCTTTTATTGTAAACTGCATTTTTGTGAGAAAATAGCAAGAGCATCCAAAGGAGGGCTTATCAAACGGTCACATTGTCATATCTGTAGGTGCGTCTAGTTGCGGAGCCAGGAACCAGGAGTTTAATTGAGATTTTGATGAGAAAATTCAACCACATCACCTTCGTTTGTCATAAGGATGTTGAAATGTGAATGAGATGACAAAATGTGCGTGTACATAATATAAATTTAATGTAACATTTGGCATTAATCATTGTTATAAGCTATCTTTTCATGTAGTTTTCTTTTGTTTTCTTGTAATGAAATGCCTTTTTTTTTTTTTTTTTTTTTTTTTTTTAAGAACTCACCAAATGGCCAAAGTGTAAAATACTGATATACATTGTAGATAAGAAAAATACGAGAGCAAATAATGAAACAAGGAGAGGCGATTGGAAAATTTCACGGTTGTCAATTACGTTGATACTGAATTTAACTGAGCAATTATCTATGCATTCTTTTGATCTCGAGGAAAGTCGTGAAAAGCCTTGCATGCCCTTGGACGGTTGAAAGAGCGACTGTATGTACTGAACAGAAATATTTTTTATTTTATTTATTCTATTTTATAAAGGTATATACTGATTTTATTAGTTGGGGCGAGTAAAGTCTCTTGACTCGGTGTCATTGTCTCAGTCCCTGGTTAACTCACAACGCTACAACAAGCTCCGCTTTGCAGAAATAAAGGCAGATAGAGGAATATATCTTCACCGTGTACAGTGCACTGAGAGCTGGGAGTCCACTGTTGGTGTGAGCAGTTGAACAGGAGTGAAGAGGAAGATGATGGTGATGACGATGATGATGATGGTGGTTGTGGTAACAGCAGCAGACTCCCAGCTTCTCTGTCAAGCTCACACACATAAACAACAACAAACACACACCTTTCCCACAGATGGATGTGTTGGCTTCTGTTTGCTGCTCACTGATTTGTACACTTTATCAATGTAATCGATTGTGAGAATAAACAGCATTATAAAACAGAACACTTGACTTCTGTGTGTCTGTTAATAATTAACCATTTAACTGATAACCGACATTAAGCATTTTAACCGATTAACGCTGTCAGTTAACCGGTTAAAAGAAATGATCATTAAAAACCTGAGAAAAACGCAGATGAATGGCTCGTCGCTTTAAGGAGAAAAGCTGGTCCACCTTAAGAGAGAGCCGGCGCAGATACAGGAAGTTGGCTCGGGTCTTCCAGCTGAGGATTTGTAGCTTGTAGCCTCGTAGCATTTATTCACCAACAAATAAACTGTACACACACTGTCTGCTACAGCTACGTTCACAGCTAGAACGCCATCAACAAACCCACACTCAACGCCGCTGTACAGACATGGTCTGTTGGAAACTCGCTGAAGTTATGCTACATCGGGCACTAAGCTAATGGCAATGCTAGCAGCTAACAGGTGCTAATGTAGCACAAACACACAGCGTTTCAGACAATTGCTAATGTTAATCCGGGCAGACACACAGCTGACAACCTGCTAAACTAAAGTAAATGTGCAGTGGAGACTTTTACTGGGAAAGTGGCTGCATGTCTATGACTAAAAGAAAAAAAAATTGAAATGCTCCCTCCAATATCTCAAAATACTATAACGATACAGTGAACTGGAGTTCTGTTACAGCAGTAGTTGTATCATTGTGCAATTTGTCTTGCCATAGGCTGCTCTAAGTGTAAAGATTTAACCATTAATATAATAATATAAGTCTATATGTCTCACAAGGGAAGTAGCCTATGTCATAAAATATTATATGACAAATAGATTAATCCTCCTGCAGCAAAAAGAGGAAGAAAATACATAACTCCCCCTTTTCACCTCCACCCTAATAATGCACATACAGTCCCTAATTATTCAATAAACTAAATGGGGTTAAATTTCCAATTATATAAACATTTTTTTGGCATTTTCATTTAAAGACCCCATATTGTAAAAAGTGTAAAGCAGGTTTAAGTGCTATATGAATACTATGAAAGAATCAAAACGATCAGTCCATGAAGAAATACACACAGTATTTAGAAACTCTGCGTTTGAAACAAGCTGTCAGGGTTTGTGTTGTCACAAATCTACAAAATAACAGACAATTTCACAGTTTTAAATGTAAATATTTTAAATGTGTCACAAATTATTTCCTGTTGCAGTGTATGTGAATGACATCAGTTGACAGGAAGTACACATGGACCCAAACTGTCGCCGAGCAATGCACTTCCATAGAAATGCACTAAAACGGAGCGTTTCAGATGGAGGGTAAATACAGGCATATTCAGGCAGACAGTATGAGGAAAATACAGGTTATTTTGACTACTAAAGCATGCAAACATGTTCTAGTAGCAACACAAAATACAAGTATGAACCTGAAAATGAGCACAGCATGGGATCTTTAAGTTGAGACCTGCTACTACGATAACTTAACTCTTCGAATTGTTTGTTTTGGGTGTTTTCATACTTGGTCCCTTTCAGCCCTCCAAATGAACTTGAATGCGATTAGTCAGCATTTTTCCTCAGGAGGGGGTCTGAGTTTGGTTTGCTTAAAGTCTGTGTTGCAGTTAGCTTAACGTGTGCACTGTGAACGCAAAGTGCTCCAGGTTCGCTTTAGGGATGTTACAAGAACCGATACTTCTGTACCAAGTCAATGCAAAAATTCATAAGACGTGACTGGACTCATTTTTACCGCAGGTACCATATGTACCGTCGAGACTAATGGCGTCCCTGGGACAAAAGAAAATGTGTTTGGATTTTGGCAAGAAACTTGAATAAATACACTTGTTTGCGGAGATTTATACAGTTTTTACAATTTACAATAGAGACACTATGCACATACATTTTACAACCACCGCTTGAGGACAGAGAAATGTGCCTTTCTGTCTGCATCAGTCCCAAATGCTAGTTATGATCGTAATAACTGATTGCACAGGCAGGACATTGTGTAACACCGGTAGCAGCAACTTGATGAAAAGTTATTTCATTAGGACTATGTAGGTCTGAGCTCCAGTGAAACTACAGTGCTACAGAAAGAAGATTATGGCCCCATTAGAACTAAAGTGGACTAGAAAGAGAAATGAGTCCTCATCCAAAGGAACTGCCAATGTGAAAGCAAAAAGAACTGAGTCCCTTTTCTGTTGTCCACTTTTGAGACGACCGAGTTTGGTTTATTTAAAATGGACTACATGTGGAAACACCCTAGTTGACTAATCATCAGCAGCAACGTATATATACAGTATGTATGAGTGTGTGTAGCAGTCATATCACAGACAAAGAAATGAGTAAAACAGCTAAATTGCTTTTCAGATATTTTTGTTTTTCAAACTTACAATAATTTCATTTTTTTGGTAATACTTTCAAATACTGTACTTGGGACTGTAGCGTCAGAACATGCTGATGATTCAGCACATCAGTGATGTTTTTTATAATCCAGGCAGAAAGACAGAGGAGGATGCAGAGAGGGAGGTCCGCCGACGGAGAGAACTGACGGAGCTGGAGGATGGGGAGGAAATGGGAGGCAGGACAAAATCTGCAGGTTTCAACGTGTCCTCTGTCACCATCTCTTTCTTCGGTCTGACCAGCTTTCCTCTGGCCTTAAACGGGCTTTCTGGTCCAGCTGCATCCTTCAGTGTTTTCTCTGTTCTGTCAGGCTCTGTGTTGAGTCTCTGCACCTGCTTGGAGGCTGCAGGACGGGCCGGTGACGGGCCGCTAAAGACAGTGTGCTCTGAGTTTATTGGATTGTTACTTAGCTTGTGAGCGAGGGCTGTGATTGGAGACAAGTGGTTGGAGGGGTTTGGAGAGGACATTAACGTCAGTGTCAGGCGAGGTATTCTTCTCGGTTTGCTTTTTGTAAATCGCCTCTTGTGATGTGACTGGTTGACTTTTCTCTTTGTTGATTTCTTCTTGTGGCCTTTGGTCGTCCTGTTGGCTTGCTTTGGTCGACGTCTGACCTTTCGCTTACTTCCTTTAAGCCCTTTCATCTTCTTTCCCTCCTTATCTTCGTCCTTTTCCTCTCCCTCCTCACCACATTCACCCTTCTTCTCATCTTCTGCAGGTTCGACTGGATCATCTCCATTCGCATCCTCCCTTTCCGTCTGCCTTGCTAGGCTTGAGGGGGATGAAGGTTTGCTGCCGGCTGATGCAACGCGAGTCTTCCTGCTTTTCCCCTTTTTACTGGTTTTTGATTGTTCAGGAATTATTCCACCCATGAGGCCCTTTGCCGCTGCCCTCGCCAGCACATCGTGGACTGTTTCCACCTTAGTGGGATCCGCCTGAAAAAGCAAGGGCAGCTTAAGATTTGATGTGAAGACACACAACACATTAAAACTACGGGTCTCTAGGGCTACATAGCACCAAGGAGATCTATACAACAAAACACAACATGGTAGAAATGAGCCATAAAGTTAACCTGCAGAGGAGGAAGAGGAGAAAAGAGATAGCAGGGTTTATATCCCAGCAGAGCGGAGTGCGGGATATAATCTCTAAGGCAACATGATAGTTACTGTCACAACGGGCAACTTATCTTTTCTGCCCCTCTCCCTGTGTCTTTTAGCTAAATGCTAACAGCATTGTTAGCATGCTAACATGCTGATGTTTAGCAAGTGTAATGTTCACCATCTTACCTTAGCATGTTACTATGCTAAGGTTTGCTAATTAGCACTAAATGGAAAGTACAGCTGAGGCAGGTATGTGGCGGCGGGCAACCTCCAGGTCTGAAAAGTGAAGCCAATGCTGATGTGCCTTAAAGTTTCATCCTTTCAAACAGCCAGCAGCGGCGACTCCTCTGGTTGCAAAAAGAAGTCTGATTGCATAGAAGTCAATGAGAAAATACCTCTCACTTTATTACCTCAGAAACATTGTAAACTTGAGTTTACGGTCTCAATTGCTAGTTTCAAGTCTTCTTCAATACAGCATGACGTTCATTTAGTAAATTATGGTCCACATAGACCAGTCTGGGAGTTGTCTGTGTTTTCGTCTTACACCTTTAATCCTTTCACAGTGTCTTTTCACTTCATGAAAGTTAATTATAATCTTTTAGTCGCCAAAAAATGTCTTATTCAGCGTTCGGTTGTACTTAGCTCTACCCTCTTGTGTCACCACTGGTTCCAAAAAAACAAGATGACGACGGACAAAATGCTGAACCTGAGGCTTGAAAACGGCAGTTCACACACCAATGATGTCACAATCTGTACTACTGGTCAACGTATTGGACAAATCAAAATGTTGACCCGATGATGGCGCTAATCCGTGGCTGCTACAGTAGCTCTCCTGATGGAGAACTGTTGACTCAGTTGTCTGTAGTGCTCATATACTGCAGCTGTTGCACCGCTGCATACAAGGCACAGATCTCGTCAGTTAATGGTTAATAATCAGTAAACGATGGTTGGTGACTGTTTAAGAAAAATTTTAAAAATTAGCATCCCTAGTGACAACATAAACATTGTAAATGAGCCTGTTTGTATTTCCTGTTGCAATGTTTGTTAATGCAAGAGCTGACAGGAAGTAAACCTGGACCAAAGCTGTTGCCCTAGCAACTGAATACCTTCCATTCTGCCCATTACAGTGTTTACGTTGTCAAGTCTGACAGGGTCTAAACAGACTTTTTATTCACTGTCAAGTGTTTAATCTGACGTTGCACTGTTTCTCATTTTTCTTGCTTTGACAGCATTATATGCTTTGTGTTATTTGCAAGCCTCAAAACTTTAATTACGCTGCAAAGCGAGTTGTTGTTTGTAATAAAATGGAGAAGACTATATTATACTGCAGAGAAGCATGAATGATGGCAGCCTGTCAGATGTGTTCTGCAGAGACGACGTGTCAGGTTTGTCTTGTTTTTCAGAGCGTTTTGGACACATCTGTTTCTGATGTCTTTTTTTCTTCTCTCCCTCTCTCTCTCTCCCTCTCTCTCTCTCTCTTCTCTCTCTCTCTCTCTCTCTCTCTCTCTCTCTCTCTCTCTCTCTCTGTGCATGTGCATCTATGCTGCCATGTTGTCTACTTCAGCTCCCTTTAAATTGTCCTCTAGCACAGTTTGACTGGTGTGGAGTCGTTCATCTGAGCAGCAGTGAAACAACTCTGAATTGTCAGTGTAACTAAATCTGCAGCTCCGGTGTCTGATGTCGATTTAATTAGACGTGATGATCATTCGATTTTAATTTACCGCCACTGGACAGGTGAGCAAGACCTGCTCCCATATATATATATGTGTGTGTGTGCATTTGTATTGGAAAAACAGAAACACACACACACATACAGCCACAGTCCTTTCATTGCACCATTTTTCGAGCCGCAGGGGATCAAAGAAGCAGCATCTCATTTCCTTCTGTATGTAGGTTTTATGAGTGGAGCAAGAGGAAGAAAAGAAGGGGTGGTGGTGGTGAGGGGGGGCAAATAGATGGAGCAACGAGGTGATGCAACAAGACCGGAGGGCTGGAAGAACGATACAGAGAATTATCCATTCATCTTCGCTGTAAAGCACTGAAATGTTTCAGCAACTTGGGCGTATTTCATCTTTAACTTATCTCTTTTTTTATAGAGTATTGGAATAATGCTGCAGTGTTTCAGGGAGGTATGTGTGTGTGTGTGTGTGTGTGTGTGTGTGTGTGTGTGTGTGTGTGTGTGTGTGTGTGTGTGTGTGTGTGTGTGTGTGTGCACAGACAAGCAGAGCTGGCCAACCTCCCAGCAGACAGACAGTAAAAGAGTGCAGCTTCAGCATTACTGCAAGGTCTCGTCGCAAAGCAATCACACACACACACACACACACACACTTCTGTTCCCCCTCAATCTCCAAACACAACCCTGCCCTCTGCGTGTCTCTCACTTATTTTTTTCATGTCAATCTCCACGTCTCACACATTCTCCTGCCCCTCTCTGACCTGTCGGGACAGCCGTGCGATGAAGCAGCCGTTGGTGAACGGAGACGATTCGAGTCTGAAGAACTTGGAGTCCGTCGCGTTTCCTGACTGGGAGTCATCTGGGAAAATCGGGCCGTTCACCCTGAGACAGGAGACAGTTGTTAGAAGAAGTAATTTAGCTACTTTTACTTGTCGGTACTGTGTTTTAGTACTTCATAACTTGTCATTATCAAGTCTGTTTTTAGAGATGTTTTCCTTTTGTTGGGACTGTCTTGTGTTCATCCTTTTAGTGGATTGTTCGTTCTGTGATTGTGATTTTTGTTTCCTGGATTTGAGTTTTGTGTTGTATTCATTTGTTTTTGTGTTTCCTGTTTTATTTTGAAATTCCCTCCTCTTGTGTGGTTTTGGTTTCTCCCTTTGTTTCCCGCCTTTTTGTGATTGTCTGCCCTACCCTGAGTTGTTCCACCTGTGTTCAATCACCCTGCTCCCCTGCTTCCCTAGTTTCATGGTCAGTTCGTCGCTGCTCCTGGTGTGATGTGTTTCCCTGGGTCACTTTACTTTGTGGATTGTTTTTTGTTCCTACCTGACTGGATCAGCCACATTTCTGCCTCTTTGTAAGTTGTATTTTATGATTCACTCCTAGTCTTGTCTGTGTTTGGGTTCACCACCTAGAAAACTAAAACCTGAAAATGTATACTTTTTATGTCTCTGTAAAGCACTTTGCGACTTGTTTGAAAAATGCTATATACATAAAGTTATGATTAATTCATCATAGCCACATAAGTTCAGAGTATATCTCTGAATTTATGTCTGTAAAGGAACAGGAGTGTTGAATACAAGAAGCGGGAGTTTCAGGAAATTATATGAAATTACAAAAACTATTTTGACAAGCAAATAGGGGAAACTGATTTTTTAAACTCTGCTGTATATGTGACACCTTTTTAACATTTAGTTGTTGAGCATTTTCCAGCTGGCTACCTCCGGGTCTTAAAAGTGAAATAGCACTCACAGTAAACCAATACGGAAATACCTAAAAACAATTAAAATCTGTTAAACTTACAAAACCTAAAAGTCAGAAAAAAACCTTATAAATCTAAGGATATGAGCTGTATCAATACTAGTGGGCTACCACCAGGTCTGAGAAGTGAAGCCAATGCTGAAGTGTCTTAAACCTGCCTTCTTTCTAATATCCAGCAGGGGGCGACTCCTCTGGTTGTAAAAAGAAGTCTGATTGTATAGAAGTCTATGAGAAAATGAGCCTACTTCTCACTCGATTTATAACCTCGGTAAACATGAGTTTATGGTCTCAATCGATACTTTCAAGTCTCCTTCAATACAGCGTGATGTTCATTTCATAAATTATGGTCCCATTTAGAGTCAAATAGACCATAAAGCATGGTATGCATTAGGGTGTGGCTACCTTATGATTGACAGGTGGCTACCACAGCGTCGTCAGTTCTGGACATTGTCTGTGTTTTTGCCGTAGAACTTTAACTCTTTCACAGTGTGTTTTCAGTTCATGAAAGTTTATTATAATTTTTTTGATTGCCAAAGAATGTCAGTCAACAGTGGTACTGCAACTTCTGTGTCCGTAACGTGACTGGACCCAAAAAGACTACTTCCTCATAGGCTTACATTGAGAAAGACACGTCTGTAACTCAGCGGATGATTTTTTTTTGAGGTGAATCAACTTCTCAGTACGATCAGTCTAATAGCCCTTATTTTAAGTATTATGTCCTAAAAGTTGTAAAACACACCAATAACTGAATCCAGAGCTATTTCCTTCTTCTGTTTATATCTATGGAGACCCAGACTGTGACGACAATGCAAGCGGTGATGTAGGGACCCCGAGACCGGATACTATTGCACATAGACCCCAGAATATCCGGGTACTTTTCCAGACCCAGAAGTCTACCCATTGACTTCATGCGCCACTGAGCAACTTTCATAAGAATGAACGGATTCCCCCCTCCAATGCTGTATCCATTTCTCTTTATACATCCATAAGTCTATGTTGTTTTCAGGCAGATGTGATAATCTTTTAAAACCTAAACTTATGAGTTCTTGCAAAAGCTACAGATCAACAGTTTATACAGTCATCACAATAATCATTCATAACAGTATTTGGACAGCAGTTTGTGCAATAGTCATAGTATTTATAGGTACAACTGTTTGCTGTTGATGTAAGTGGATCCAGCTCAGAGCCTCAAGACAGACATCTTAATGTTTATTACGGCTGGTTCCTGTATTCAGTACATCTGCTGTAACAGCTCTCAATATTAGATAAGCTGGCAAATGCTGGTTAACAATTCTCAGCGGACCAAACAGTGTATAAATTCTGTTAAAATATGGAGATGATGTGCTGATGTGACCTTCATTCACATTAAAATTCTCAATGAAAAGATCTTTTTGGAAGATAACTGTACATATTCATGGAGAGAGTGTAATTTTGCACTCACTGCCATTCTTCAACAGCAAACAAAATAAACTACTGAAAAGGTGAGGCCCAGAGAATTGTTCTTTCCAGTGGTCCAGGATTTGAGGGACTATTTTGATGAGTTTTGGAAGTTTAAACTTTTATCTTTCTAAACAAATGCAGTGAAGTGGTCTGAAAAGCAGCGCTGCCGTCCTCTTTGGTGAAAGCTCCACCTGTAACAACGGCCAACGGGGATGTCACGGTGTACTGACGAACCCGGGACTACACATCTACATCACCGCAGCAAGGTGAGAATCTGAGCCACTGCACATCAACAACAATATTTTTTACACAACCTGGCAAAACTGAGTTCTAAATGATTTTATTAAGAATATTCTAAAATATCAGAAGATTACAGTGAACTAATATGGAAATATTGCAAATATGCAAAACTAACTAGAATCTGTTAAACTGACAAAACTTAAAGGTACAGTGTGTAGGATTTGGTGACATCTAGTGGTGTGGCTGCAGATTGCAACCAGCTGAATATCCATCCGCTCACGCCGCGGTAACGTGTGCTGCAGAGTGCAAAACCGTGGTAATGCCACTCGCCTCTCTCAGAGGCCACGCATACCATAATAACACTACTTCAGGAGCAGCGGAGGTCAGATGGCAGCTGCTGGTATCACAGTTTTGCCCTCTGCGGCTCACGTTAACGCAGTTTCACAAGCGTATTGGAGAACTACGGTGGCCCTCAGGTAACATAGAAATGTGAAAGACTCTCTCTAGTGCCAGTGTTTGGTTTGTCCATACTGGGCTGCTGTAGAAACATAGTGGACCCGCTCCCTATGTAGATATGAAGAGCTCATTCGGAGCCAACAAAAACACAATGACTCGTAGTTTCAGGAGATTAACCACTAATGAAAATATAGTTCTGAATATTATAGTCCATCTCTGCTAGTAGATCCTCTGGATATTACACTGTTTCTTTAAAAGTCAGAAGAAACCTTATGAATCTATGGATATAAGCTGCATTGTACACAGTTAAGGTTTTTTGGGGCCTTTTGTGGGTCTTGATTAAACACCCTGTTTGTTACCGCTATAACTTCAAGCATATAACGTACAGAAACCAAAAATATCAGGAAATAAAAAAAGCAATGATACACATTTAATAAAGCCTAAAAAACAGCTGGGCAGTTTACAGTGTTTAGCCCACTGGCACCCAAAGACTAGATTTAGTATGATAATTCGTTCTAATTAGTCAAAAGTCTGTATAACCTTGACAAATATTTAGAGTTTAAAATCATATTTTTATTACTGGTCAAAGTCCAGCCACCCATCTGGGGGGCTGGAGCCGATCCCAGCTGACACTGGCCGAAGGCGGGGTTCACCCAGTCCATCGCAGGGCACATAGAGGCAGACAAGCAGCTTAGCCTACATGTCTTTGGACTGTGGTAGGGAGCCGGAGCACCCGGAGAAAACTCAAATAAACTAACACGAGGAGAACATGCAAACTCCACACAGAAGGACCCCAAGCCGGATTCAGACCTGTGACCCTCTTGCTGTGAGGCGACAGTGCTAACCACTACACCACCACCATGCAGCCCTTATGGTCAAAGTCAATATTTTTGTTTAAAAAAAAGAGGTGGCAAAAGCTAACATTGTGTTCATTAAATGTTTTCTGTATGAAATATGCGTGCTTATCTTTGATATTCAACTTGTTATGAGTTCATAGATACCAAATATTTGATAGTAAAATATAGTGGAGTCTAATGTAAAAACAGCCATCCCATTATGTGCCCAAATACCAGACAAAGCATAATAAGAAAATCGCAATTTTCAGCCAGTTTGACCGACATTGAAAATTTCTTCACATTTTGCTTGAAAAAAAAAAATTAAATTAAATAAATAAATAAATTAAAAATTAAAATTACTAAAAAGTTGTGGGCACAAATGATTTGAGACAAACATACTGTTTGTTTTACTGTTAGCCCCCCTCCGTCCCGCTCATAAAGATCTGTATTCGAGAATGAAGAAATTTCTTTTCTTTTATGTTTTGTTTGATCCAGAGCTGTTTTCCATGCACGAGGAAAGCGGTTAAGAAGATCAGCATGCATCTGGTATAAGTTGTTACAGACTGTACAGCTCTTTACAGCAAACTAGCGCCAACTCATCTAAACCACACCAGACAGCGTGGTGCTACTGTAGATGTGAGAACTGTAAACACGGAGGCGAAACAGCCGATCGTCTCATTGCACACTGCTGCTTTGATAAAACAGCTCATGTGAACAAATATAATAACATTTGGGTTTCTTTGAGAGGATGGATGGGAAGAAATGAGTTGTGCGGAGCAGCAGGCATGAAACACACTGAAATATTCTTCACCCCATTCATCCCGACTGTAGGATTAACTACCGTCTCCGCGGCAACCGCAGATGATCCTTTTTACCGTCGTCAGCCTCTCACACACTGACACACTTGTGCATACAGTAGATCATGCGGAGATATGAGATAGCCTGTCATATTTACACTCCACAGACATTATTCACTCACTCCGTCTCTCCTGCAGTCTGTAACTCTGAGTCCAAGCTCACTGCTCACCAGTTCTGCAGTTAGATACGCATGCAGATGTTACATGAGCTGAGCTGTTTTTTATCAGATTGTGATTTTTATCTCACATATACTCACTTTGTACTCATATAGTCTGTGCTTACTTTTTTGTTTTCAGTGTCTGCATTATGCGAGCAGATGTTATGCAATCATTACTCATACTTACAATGAAAGGACTGCAGTTTTCCCCCTCAAACTAATCTCAATTTGAGGCAAATGGATAAAAAAGACTTCTGCAAAAGCAACTTGTTAAACTACTAGAGCCGGTTTTATTGCAGGGTTTACAATGGGATTTTAGCCATGCTGTTGGTCTATTGGTCGGTCCACGACTTTGGTCGGTACGTAATCCCTTACTTAACGTCAGCATGTTAGCGTTGTCGATGTGAGCATGTTGGCATGCTAACGTTAGCATTTAGTACAGCCTCACAGAGCTGCTGGCATGGCTGTTGACTGATATGGTGCCTTCAAATGGAGTTGTGTTTACCATGAAACACCTCCCTCATGTTGTATTCATGACCTCTTAAGCCTCTTAACCGTAACCCCTAACCCTTAAGTATAAAGTTTCTGAAAGCTCCGAGTTCACAACTTGTGACATTTTTGTTGACATTGTGAGAAATGGTGGAGCCCGTGGAAGTTAATTTCTTGGTGTATAATAAGTTAATATTGTACAGTATATTGTAATTTTAGTCATATATAGTTTTTCTTGGTAATTTAATATGTCTGAGGAAAATCGTGATATACCCAATGACCTCATCTTTCTCCTAGCATTATTGTCATTACTTGCTTGCTAGCTTGCTAAATTGTTAGCTTCTGTGGCTTCTCGCCGCCGCCAAAAATGTTAATTTTGCTGTTGCTTAGGAGCGGTGTTCATGACTTAACCACTCGAACACCACGCATATCGGCAACACGACTTCCCATTTCGTAAACACAGTAAAGATGACCCATTTGAACGCACTATTTGATGTACCGATTTGCCTGCTTTGTACTTTTTGTACATACTGCAGCTGCGTTTATAAAATATGTACTGTTGCACACAGTATGCATACAATTGAGACATACTACTTCGTCATTACATTGTACCTTGACCTTTGACCCTCTCTCATATATTCGCTATGCAGACAATCATTGGTCAGAACGGTGTAATTACAACTTCCATGTCCATCTCGTGATGCCCAAAAAGACATTTTCCCCATAGACTTACATTGGGAAAGAGACATCCATAAGTCAGCGGATCTTTTTTTTTTCAACTTGCCAGTACGAATGCTTGAATAGCCCTTATTTTAAAAATGTCCTACAAGTTGTAAAATGCACAGATAGCCAGAGTCCAAGCTAGAGTCCAAGACCAAGGTTGGACTGAGGGCTACTATGCCTGCTCTATGGGCCCAATGAATGCAGAAGTTCGCCAGAAGATCTGGGTACTTTATAACTTGGCAGTCGACCCATTTTGGCTTCATGCACCACTGAGCAACTCTCATAGAGATGAACGGGAGCCTCCAACGCTGTAGTTCTCTTTATACACACATGGGCTTGCATACTGCAAAATACAACCGGATGTCATGGAACATCCTGGTATTTTCGGCATACTGCACATATTAAATCTTTTTCTGGCGTACTAAATAGTATGGTAGTATGGAACATAATTTTTGCTTCAGTGTGTTAGCATTGTCATTGTGAGTATGTCAGCATGCCTACGCTAGTGTTTAGTACAGCCTCACAGAGCTCCGAGTGCAGCTGTTGACTCTCAGTCTTGTTTGGATTAAACACATGCAGGTTGGTTTTATATACTGACATCATGTTTGATCTCAGTGAAAGTAATAACCTTGATGGATGGGCATGAATTCAATAATCTGTCAGAATCTCAGCGACCGCGAGAGCACAATCAGCTTCAAAGTAAATTTTATGCTAAAATCAGGTGAGCTTTACTGCGAGCTGCCAAACTCCTGTCGCTCTCTATCACAGGCGGGTTGGGTAGAAACTGTCTAAATGCCCATTCCTTTATATGCACCTAGAATTACTTTTTCTGAAAAACAACAACAAAAAAAACCTACTGCTTTATGTTTGGCCTGTAGTAGAAACAGTAGGTGACTCAGGTTTCTCATTACATTTGTGGTTTGGGCCTGTAGACAAGTAATGAAAAGTCTGATTGCATAATTAAATACTTAATAGCCAGAGAACTAATACCTGCACAAAGACAGCAGGTGTGTGTGTGTGTTTACCTGAAGGGCAGCAGTTTGGGGTGTGTGTGTGTTTTCTCTAACACTCTTTTCACCAGCTGCTCATTTTCCTCAGGATACACTGAGCGTGTGCAGTAGACCAGCGTCTGAACCTTTGGGACTGACAGAGAATACAAACAATAATAATAATAATAATAATAATAATAATAATAGTAGTGATGACATTCTATAGTATAGACAGAACAAATTAGAGTACAGACATCATTTTAGTGGTGTGTTTACATGTGCTGTGTGTGTGTGTGTGTGTGTGTGTGTGTGTGTGTGTGTGTGTGTGTGCTCTCAATATCTACTCACAGGACAGAGCGTGTGCCAGTAGTCGAGCCTGCTGGTTGGCCATTGTGTGTATTTTGCTCCGGGATACAGAACTGTGACACAGGTCTGGCAGTAGATCCCAGTCTGACAACAGAGTGAAACTTATTTAGCATTTTTATCATATTTGGGAAATTTTAATGGAAAGATCAGGCGGTAACTTCCAGGTCTGAAAAGTGAAGCCAATGCTGAAATGCCTTAAACTTGCATTCTTTCTACTATCCAGCAGGGGCCGACTCCTCTGGTTGCAAAAATAAGTCTCATTGTATAGAAGTCTATGAGAAAATGATCCAACTTCTCACTTGATTTATTACCTCAGTAAACATTGTAAACATGAGTTTATGGCCTCAATCGCTAGTTTCAAGTCTTCTTCAATACAGCATGATGTTAGTCATGATGAGTAAATTATGGTTAGAGGTTGACTGATATGGGTAAGGCCGCTATGGCCAATGCCGATTTTATTCATCTATTTAGTTTTTTTACAGAATCAGGACAGCCGATGGTCGATATATGATGCCCATTTTTTGGGGAGCCAATATGTTTGGCTGATTTTCTTTCTTTTTTTTATCTCCATCTGATAAAATGTAACAGCTTAATAATAACAAATGATACACAAAATTTCTCAACTTCAGTAAACATTTATTGAACAACACCTATGGTCTGTCCCTCCAATCTACATTTTGTGTCTGCACTGCAGTGCACTTATATATTTTAAATAAAATAATGTATAAACAAATTATCCAATACATGAAACAGGTAATCTAAAAAACAAAACTTTGTCAAATAAACTTTTGGATGAAAAAATAAAGTTTCAGTGCACTTAGCAGCATTTATCAAAAATGCAGAGGCGTTACTTAGGGTTTTTTTTCAATTCAGTGTTTGATTCCCACTCCTCTCTGTATTTTTGTGTGTAAGCTAACCAGCTAGATGTTGCTTACCTACACTGCTTGAAGGTATCCACAGTTATGCTGTGCTTATGTCACGAGGTGAGTAAATGACTGAGGCTGTGTGAGTGAAATGCAGCGCAGATTTTAGTGCAGTGATTTATTTAAGACAAATAAAATTTTACATTTGCATCCAGCCAGCGGTGGCTTCGCGCATACGATTCATTTGCAGTCTGGACGCAGAGGGATGAACATCTCCTGCTCTCACTGCAGCTTGGACGGGCTGCTGCCGAGGACTGGGCGCCTGTGAGTGCTTTGGGGCGGGGGAGGGGCCCACAGCAGCATCCACTGCTCGGTGAGAAGAGTAAGAACGATACGTGCTTTCACGTCAGTCTCCAAAAGTCTCCAATAACACTAGAAAAAAGTCGCTAGATTTGTTGCTAGTCGCCTTTTTGAAAAAGAGCTGCTAGAGGGGTCTGAAAACCCACTAAATATAGCGACAAAGTCGCTACGCTGGCAACACTGGTCTGCTGGTAGAATGGCAGTTTGATTGACACAAGGGGGGCGGACTCACACATGTTCTACAGCAACAACACTGGGCTGCCCACAGATGCGCCTGCTTGATAATCACTTAATATGCTACATTGTCCAATGCTGATTATGGAAAAAATGTCAAATTATCGGCCCAATTCGGGCAACCTCTATTTATGGTCCCATTTAGAGTCAAATAGACCACAAAGCAGGGTATGATTTAGGTCGTGGCTACCTTATGACAGACAGGTCGCTACCACAGTGTTGTCCAGTCTGGAGAGCTGAACCCTCCACAGTGTGTTCTCGGTTCATAAAAGCTAACTGTAACATTTTGGTTGCCAACAACATTGCATTGACAACTATGCACACTGGGTCTGCTGCACGACGAACGAGTTTCCATTCCCCACAAATCTTTGAGAAACTGAGGTCCATCTGAATGTTTTTCCCCACACGAATGATCCGCTCAGGTGTGCAAGCGTTCGTAAGAACCCACAAAATCCGTTCGGATAAATTTCTGTTTGAATTTCTGTTTCTCCTCATGAAGCTTGATGTCTTATCACCATTTGGTTGTGCTTAGCTCCATTCTCTTGTGTCACTACTGGTTGCAAAAAAAAAAAAAAACAAGATGGCGACAGCCAAAAAGCTAAACTGGAGGCTTTAAAATGGCAGGCCACTTCTAATCTATGGGAAAGACACTTATATCTATATATTTCTCTTTCTATTTTACATACCTCCGTGTTCACTGTACATGGTGGGCACAGGGTCATTAAGTGCGGAGGACGAACACTGAGGCAACACTATGATGACCTTTAATCGCTGGACGGTGGCGGCCCACTCATCCAGACCACAGAAGGCTTCTGACAGGACTCGCACATCTACATTGGACATGGACTTGCATTAGGAAAATCATGCGCATGTAAAAGAGGTGCGCATACATATATACATGCAAATGGAAATATTCTCTTAAGGCTAATAAAATGTCCATTACACTTGCGTGAAATACTTATTAAGTGGTTTTTCCTCTCATCACTCACTCTTGATGTCCATTTGTGTGAGCAGTCCTTGCATCTCCTCTATCTGTGACGGGGTGTGATCAGCACCGCACACCAGCACTCGGCCAGAGCGGTCAGCGGCCGCCACCGCTACATGAGCCACGGTCACAGCCGAGAACGACCCCGCCACCAGGACGTCACCGTGATCAAACAGCAGGGGGCGTAACGCGCTCACTGCCACACACACACTCCTGTCCTGCAGAGACACACACACAGAAGCGCACGTTATTCACACATGCACGTGGACGATTTTCATCTTTTTCTTGACAGAACTGGACCCTCCAGTGAGTGGTGAAACAAGAGAGAGAGAGAGAGAAACAAACTATTGATCTGCCAAAATGGGCTGCATGGTGGTGCAATGGTTAGCACTGTCGCCTCACAGCAAGAGGATCGCAGGTTTGAATCTGGCTTGGGGCTCCTCTGTGTGGAGTTTGCATGTTCTTACCGTGTTAGCGTGGGTTTTCTCCGGGTTCTCCGGCTTCCTCCCACAGTCCAATAACATTAGGTTAAGAGGTTAGGTTAACTCT
The DNA here is from genome assembly GCA_947000775.1 of Pterois miles. Lineage (NCBI taxonomy): Eukaryota > Metazoa > Chordata > Actinopteri > Perciformes > Scorpaenidae > Pterois > Pterois miles. The sequence continues at coordinate 4,412,868 of CAMQGK010000224.1, read as the reverse complement.
TGACTCTAAATTGCCGGTAGGTGTGAATGTGACCGTGAATAGTTGTCTGTCTCTATGTGCCCTGCGATGGACTGGCGACCTGTCCAGGGTGAACCCCGCCTTCGCCCAGTGGCAGCTGGGATCAACTCCCAATGACCCGTAACGGGATAAGCGGTTGACGATGGATGGATAGACCTGCCAATTTTTTTTTAAAGGATTAATTCACCATCATATTATTCTTTTTCCAGGAAAACCCATACTTTTATTTGACACCTTTCTAAAAGCTTTGTTGATATATTTTAAACATTAGTCTACATAAAAATTTTATCAATAAGACCTTTAATGTCATCTCTGCTTGTAGGTAGATTTATAAACTTCTACTTGAGTAAGTAAAGAACCAGTAAAGTACTTCTACTTCAGTTGGACATGTACTCTTTCCACCAGTCTTGTACCTGTCCTCTGAAATTATCATCCAAAGCTCTTGAGGGAAGAAATCATGTTTCCCATTAGTGAGGGTTACTTATATTTAGCTCAATTACACACTTGACTACACACACAAATGCATAGGTACCTGTGTGTTAAGTGCATGTGCAGTTGTGAGGCTGCTGTGCTGCAGCAGAGCGTGAAGCTGTCGGGAGAAGACCAGTGTGTCTGGACAGAGAGGGTCTCTGCAGAACGTCGCCTCTGTGAGGTCAGTCATGATCTTCACTTCGCACAAGTCGGCGCTTCGTAGCGTCTCACACACGTCCTCGACACTACAGGGGAGATGTCCTCTGTCAGATTAAAAGCTTTATTTGAGGCAGAAACATCATCAGTGGAGGATATTTACAACACATATTGTGACTCCAATGCACTCCACATTTGTCTGGTGTTCATTTTTAGTTTAACATCAATAACCACCGGAGCAATTTTTACCCTCAAGAATTTAATTTTTAATTGATTTCAGGAAAAGAATGCAAAGTTAATTGATATGCTTTGTTTTCATGTCTGCTGATAAAAAACAGGTGCCATTTGTGTAAACAGTAAGTCACAGTGGTGAGATTTGTGAAGAGAGGTGTCTTCTTTTACTATTCTGTCATAGATCTGATTTATACCCACATAGACCATGTGTGCAGTCTGAAATACACCAAATGCAGCACTTTTAATGACGCAAAGAACACAAGCAAATGGACAATATCAGCAGAATGAATTTGTGAACAAGCGTGACCAAGTAAACTGCTGCATGGCCCTCTTTCTGAGTGTTTGTGGAGCGTACCTGGTCTTCAGAGTATTGACCCATGCGTAAATTGGCAGACGTTTTGCTCTGTGCTGTTTGGTTCTGACAGGATCAGACAGAAAACCGGAGACGCTCTGCAGGTTCTGCTTCACTCTGCAGCGAGCTAGAGATGCTGCCAGCTTGGTCTTACACCTGTAATAAACACATACACCGCCATCGTAAACATACTGCAGATTTCATCTCTCCTACCTTCAGTTTGTGTGATTTCCAGATTTAATTAGGCAACGATTTCTTACTTACACTCAAAATAAACTCTTAAAGGAGCAATATGTAACATTTTGAGGATTGTATTAGCAGAAATGGAATATAGCATTCATAACTATGTTTACAATTACCTGAAAGTAAGAATTGTTGTGTTTTTGTGAGCTTCGAATGAGCCCTTCATATCTACATAGAGGGCAGGTCCTCGTGGTGGAGTCCGCAATGTTTCTCCACAATGTTTCTACACTCTTTCACATTTTACATTACCTAAAGGCCACCGTAGTCAGACTTGTGAAACGGCGGTAACCTGAGCTGCAGAGTGCAAAACTGTGGTACCACATTACTCATAAAGTAGTGTTATTATGGTAAGAATGGTAACGGCGTTACCGCAGTCTTGGAAAATGATGCGTGAGTGGAAGGGTACTCAGTTGGTGGCAATCTGCAACCGCACCACTAGATGCCGCTAAATCCTACACACCTTTAATTCTTTGCATCCACTCCCACACACACACACCTCTGCAGACTGCTCTCCAGGTCCTTGACTTCCTGGAGAGACTCCTCCCCTTCCTTTGCTGAACGTTCACGCAACAGAAACCTTCGGTCCTGGAAGTCAAACAGCATCACCATCGCCAACGGCAACAAGTGGGCAGACTGCAAAACACGAGGGCCTTCATCATCATCATCATAGCATAGTATATATATACTTGCAGTAGCCAAAAAAAGGTTTTCTACAGCAGCCGTTTTGACTCGTCATAGCAGGAAAAGCACAGGTGAAACTACCTGTGTTTGTTTTGTTCCACTAACATGGAAGGGGTGGGATACATAGACTTATGACGCCTTCAAATGGGGTCGTGTTTATGAGTCGGGCCTCCCTCATGTCATATTCACAACATCATAATTAGAAAGTTTCTGAAAGCTCTGAGTTGTGAGTCACGACTTGTGACATGTTTGTTGACGTTGTGAGAAATGGTGGAGCCCATGGAAGTTCATTTAGCAGTGCATAATGAGTTAATATTGTACAGTGTATTGTAATTTTAGTCATATATTGCTTATCTTAGTAATTTTATAATATGTCTGAGGAAAATGCTGATATTCCCAATGACCTCATCTTTCTTGCTTGCTAAATTATCAGCCTCTGTGGCTTCTAGACTCGGACAGTAATGTTAGTATTGCAACACACGAATTCCCATCTGGTAAACGTGGTAAAGACGACTCATTTGAAGGCATCATATGACCTATACTGCAGTCAGCCACTCGGGGCCAATCAAGATGTTTTGTCCGTCATGCCATCCATCTTTATAAAATCTATGATGGAAATGCTCCTGAGTGCCTGAGTACTAAATACAGAGACATATGGTGCCTTTATATGGAGCATACGTGTTCCCAACATGGGAAGTCATGAAGGCAACATGTGTTGCGTTCAAGTGGTTAAATCATGAACACCACTGCTAAACAACGGCAGTATGAACGTTACTGTCAGAGTCTAGAAGCCACAGAGGCTAACAATTTAGCAAGCTAGCAGGTGGGTAACATAATACAGTAAATGCGAAGGCATAATGACAGAGGAGAAAGATGAAGTCGTTGGGAATATCAACATTTTCCTCAGACATATAAAATTACCAAGAGGAACAATATATGACTAAAATTACAACAATGTTTTGTTTCACAATAAGTGAATATATTGTAATTTTAGCCCTATGTTATTTTTCTATGTAATTTTATATGTCTGAGGAAGATGTTGATATTCCCATTGACCTCATCTTTCTCCTCTGTCATTATGCCTGTACATTTCCTGCGTTATGTTACCTGCTTGCTAGCTTGCTAAATTGCTAAGCAGCGGTGTTCACGACTTGAACGCCAAGTATATTATGTACACGACTTGCACCATTCCCGCTCGCTATGTCATGAATACCACATGAGGGGGGTGTTCATATAGACTCACCCTGTGAACACGATAAACACAACCCCATTTGAAGGCACCATAACAGCAATGCCTTTCACATTGTGATCTATTGTTTACATAAAATATTGATCATAACCACCTTAAGGACAATGATCGGCAGATATTTTCTCACACTTCTCTTTGGTTTTATGGTCACTAACACACTTTTCTTCCACTCAGGTGTGTGTGTGTGTGTGTGTGTGTGTGTGTAAGGGTAGAATATGTACAGTATATTACAGTGAAGAGGTGTGTGGAATCACAAAGAGCTGTGTGGCAGCTTTTATAGTCACACTTGCAGACTAATGATCTGTCAGCCTATTCTGTATGTTTCACCCATCCCTCAGTAAAGCCATCCTTCACACACACACACACACAAGGTTAGGTGTATCTCTCTGTCCATGTGTGTGTGTATCATCGCACTTTTATGTTTTATAGTGTCATTTATAGTCTCCCAGTTGGAGAGTGCGTCTGCCTCTCTCCTGTGTGCATCATTTGCCACCTATAACCAGCCAGACTACGTACAGATCTGAATACAAATGGCCTTTAACTGCATCGCCGTCGCCCTCGCTCATTTTACCATATTCTGATGGAGCACATTCATATGGACAGAGAGAACACGGCTACTTTATGTGAAGACAGATAACTCCCAGACAGTTTAACAGTCAGTGAGTAACAGCTGAAGTGTTTTTAATCAGTTTTGGGTTCGAGACCACTCATGTCCAATCTTGTGAGACTCACGATATGCTGAGAAGTGTGGAAGCAGCTGTCAGTAATGATGTCCTCCAGTAAATCTTGGTCTAGGAGAAAAACAATGTTGTTAATGGACAAAAAAAAATGTGTGAGAACGTTAGACATACCAGAAAGACTAAAGCTATTGAAGAGAAGTCTTAGGGCACGTTCACACCAGGCTTGGTGTGGTTTGTCGGGGTTGGTGTGAACGCAGGAATCAAACCCTGGTGCGGACCAAATGACCGCTCCCTGGTCCGCCTCGAAGGGGTGGTCTCAGTCCACTGACACACACACACACACACACACACACACACACACAGTCTGTCGGAAACCTGCTGAAGTTACGCTACAGCATGGGACTAATGGGACTGTGGGACTAATAAAGGAATATCTTAAGCCACTGGCAACGCTTGCTTGCTGGCTAGCTGCTGCTAACGTAGCACAAACACACAGTTTGTCGGACAATCACTATCATGAATCCAAACAGACACACAGCTGACTATTTGCTAAATTAAACTAAATGTGGAGACTTTTACTGGGAAAGTGGCTGCATGTCTGCAACACATCACGCAGCACTGTGGCTGCCAACGCTCCTGGACGGTGAACTAGAGACAGTGAACGCAGCACCGTGGCTGAACTGTGATGAACTGTTGACTGAGTTATCTGTTGTGCTCATATACTGCAGCTGGCGCACCGCTGCATGCGAGGCACTGATCTTGTTAACGGTTAATCCGTTAACGAGGGTTGGTTATCGGTTATCGGTTAAGAAACTTTTTCAAAATTCCTATTACATTTACATGTACAAAATATTCCACTATTATTCCGAATATGCCAACTATTAATAATAACAATAATAACGATAGTGGAATATTTTGGTGCTGCGTTCACGGTCTCCGGTTCACCATTTGGGAGCGCTAGCAGGTGCTGCATATAATGCTAGCAGCCACGGTGCTGCATATAGTGTTGTGAACATGCAGCCACTTTCCCAGTAAAAGTCTCCACCGCACATTCAAATCCACTGTAGTAAGATCTCCAAAATTAAAAGTGTCCGCCGGTACCAGCCACCCCTTCATGTGCAGTCGCATGCAGTACTGTATGTAAAACTGTGTGTGCTTGCTGTGTGAGTGTGTGTGTGTGCAACATGCCCCCTCTTATCACCTCCCATACAGACATCTGCTGTACCTCCAGCTCAAGTAATTTACAATCACATGGAGAACTGAAATGTATGACTATATGTTATTTAATCTACAGGCTGCAGTTGAAGTCGCTATTCAAAAGTGAATATTGGAGCTGACACATGCTGCAGCTCCACTGCTATTCATTAGAGATAAGGCTTCCTTATAGGAGGTGGGTGAGGTTCGCAAAGATAGCAGGAGAGTACATCAAATGAATTTCTCCCTGACTTTATGTTTAACCATCAGTCCGTCGACTCCAGGCAGGCTACTTAAATCTCAAAGTAACTTCAGTAATTAATACATTTGAGCGTGTTGAAGGCGAGTTGGTAGGCCCGTCTCTCTCCGCTCTCTGGTAACAGTGTCTCCGTCTTCTTCCCATAGTGCAGATGCTGCTGTGTGACCGGCTTCTCCGTCCGCAGCTGCTGGAAAATGGCAGCTGCTTGCAGGTAGGCCTGATCTGATGGAGGAGAGACTGCAGAGAGAGAGAGAGAGGAGGAAGTGTTGTGGGGTTGTTAAAGTAGATTGTTGTTGCAAATAGGAGAGGGAGTATGCGAGGAAATGTCAAGGGAAGGGGAGGGGGAAGAGACATCAGAGGAGGATAATTTATAAAGCCTCGTTTCCACTGCAGGAACTTTCTCCCCAGAAGTAGGAAACTTTTAAGGAACTCTTTGCGTTTTGATCACATTATGTTCTGTGGACCAGGGTCTTAATGAAGTTCTGTGGACATTTTATGGGGCATTTTTACCTCCCAACAAGGACCCTGGTTGGGGGGGGGGAGTAGTACTTTCTGAAAGTACCATAACTCTCAGGGTAGAGCAGGTTTGGCTGTCGCTGATTGGTGAAACACACAGCGCTGCTGCTTCAGCATCTCCAACTCTTGTTCCGCTTCATTTATAAACAAAGCAGTGCTTGTATTGATATAGGACCATTTTAGGACGAACGGAGAACATTTTTCTTTGTGTGATAATGCTGAAAGGCCTCCTGACTCATTATAAAAAAGACAGTGAAAAAAGAAAGCGGTAACGTTAGAAGAGGGAGGAAGCACGGCGGCGCTGTGAATTCACTCATTGTTTCATGGTAGTTTGTTCTAAAGCACAAATAAATAACCATCAAAGAGTCAACAGATGATTTACTGTTTCATTTTCTTCCCCTGCATGTCATTCATTACATTCAGCATGTAGCACTAAATACATACAGCAGTAAAAGTGAAACTAAACCTAACAGTTATTTTTTAATCAATGTGTTGTTTTTTCATGAAACAGATGGACACTGAACTGCAGGTTGCAGAGTGTGTTTACCGCTGAGACCACCAGCAGCCCTCATCACTTGATGATGCTTTTTTATACGTCAGCGGACTAATTTGCTGGATCATCACAGGTCTTTAGACCATGATGAAAACTCAGACAACAATGAGCTGGATGAACTTTTGAGTCCCTTGAAAAATAGTTCCTGGGGTTAAAAGTCTTGGAGAACTTTTGTTGGAAACCTGGCTTTATTTGCACCTGGCTTTATTTGCACCGCATGCCCTCAGAGATGACACTGTTTACGGGCTTTTTCCAAAAGAGTTGAAGGTTTAGATATCGCTCATTTGGTAGTTAGTCTTTTCACAGCAGACATTTTATCCTGAACTCTTACTTTAATGGTTCAAATTTTCAAACATTTGCTTCAACTGGTGCGTACAGCTTAGCTATAGGTGACTGCAACCTGAAGCCACACAGGTATATTTGAGAGCCTTGTCTTTCTTTTCACAATAAAAGCCCAGGCCAGTAGTCCAGTGTTGAAATACTGCATTCATCATCATCATCATCACCACCATCATCCAGTGTTTGATTGGTGTTTGACCACTTCTCTTACGGCCTGCTTGATAAATGGATAAGAACCCTTATGCTGTACTAGAAAATAGGGTTGAATATGATGAAATATCCTCAGTGTGAGATAAATCATTGAGAGATTCAGACTTGTGTCTCACCTGGTGAAGGTAAAGATGAATGAAGGCGAGGAAGAGGAAGTAGAAATGAGAGGGGCTCCTTGTGGTCTTGATAAGAGATCTCTGTGACGGAGCTCGTGTTCACATCCTGTCCGGAGCCCTCTGTAACTGAGGGGGAACAACTCACGTTACACACACAATAAACAAACACAAAAACAGCAGCACAAAGATCTTACCTTTATCTATCATGATCCCAGCAACAACCCCAAACACTTATCAGGCATTTCTTGAAACAATTTTCCATCTAGCTCTCATTATTAATGTCTTCTTCTGCGCCCTGCTCAGGCCGGACTCTGATGAGGCAGTCAGCATCTAAGCAGACACATTGTTCGTTGACAGAGTTGAATCGGAGATGTGCAAATGTAAATAAGACGCATGGCGTTAGTCGTGGCTGACATATGAGAGTCCACCTTCGCGTTTCTGTGAATGTGACACTGTGTGGTTGTATAGGACGCTGTGGGTAATTGGGCTCCTCCTGGTGCAATTAGACGGCCAGTCGGATACATCAGCATGAATAAATAATGGGCCGCTGTCCGACCCTGGACAAAGGTCCACCTCTCACTGACCTGTCTCACTCATCTGTGTGTGTCTGCTTCACACACACACACACACACACACACATATACAGTTTGAAGTAACAGTATACAACTTTGCAGGATGTGGTTCGAGCCAATCTAACTAATCTGCAACCGTTTTGACAATCGATTAATAGTTTTGTGTAATTTGAGTAATTTTTATCTGATTTCAGCTTCTTAAATGTGAAGTCTGGCAATCATTTAGAGTAGAGCTGCAATGATTAAAAGATTAATCGTCAACTATTAAATTAATTATTATTAAATTGTTTAATCAGATTGAGTCATTTTCAGGAAAAAGAACTAAAAAGTCTCTGATTTCGGCTTCTTAAATGTGAATATTTTCTGGTTTCTTTACTCCTCTATGACAGTAAACTGAATATTTTTTGAGTTGTGGACAAAACAAGACATTTGAAGACGTCGTCTTGGGCTTTGGGAAACACTAATTGACATTTTTCACCATTGTCTGACATTTTGTAGACCAAGCAACTAATCGATTAATGGAGAAGAATCGGCATATTAATCGATAATAAAAATACTCGTTAGTCACAGCCATAGATGTTGGCGTTTTTCAGTGACTTGACTTGACAATAAGAATTAGCACATAAGGATTAATATCCCAAAGTTGCAGGGGCCACTAACCTCTAATTAAAGTGGATTAATAGAGAAACACAGACAAAGTGTAATCAGCTTCTGATGTGCAGCTTCACAGCACTCGTCAACGTTTAAGCACAAAGTTGGAATCGACCAGAAATGTGCAGCGTGTCCAATAAGGCCATGTCAGTGCAAATGGAATAAATTAATGAATATCAAACAGCAGTGATTTAATGAGTGTGAAGCAGTTTCCCTCTCCTGCGCAAGAGAAACTCCAAGTCCACTTTAGAGAAGCAGCACTGGAAGAAAAGGCTACAGCAGCTTAGTGTAATCTGCATAGACGATAATGGGCTGTTTAAAATTGCATAGCAGGTCTTACCTTTGTCATTCAGATTCCTCCTAACGGGAGCAACGCAGCTCATCTTCTCAGAGAAATGCAGCCTGAGCAAATATCCAGACTGACTGGTAACCACTGCTCTGCACTGGGTGTCACACAGTGTCCCAGTGAATTAGAGCACTTCATACTCTCATCACCTCTTTGTCATGCATGGTTTTGTTCTGTCCTGAGTTTGAAATGCCATGGCAACAATATGATAATGAAGGAGGCCTCTCCTCTCTGACAGGTGTACAGTAAAATGCATAGCATACCCTGTGTTATCACTCAGAGGTTACCATCATGTGTAAGATCTCCTCTTAAGAGTGTACAGAATGCACAGTACCACGTCTGACAAGTTGGATTTGTTGTAAACTTTATTCAGAGTGAGTGACAGCAGAGAGGTATCAGACAGATCAGATTGAGACTGCCCCCTGCTGGCCACTGCAATGCTTCACACCTCAACCAGTGGGGAAGATGACCCCTAGTACAAAGGTCGCCAATGTTTTTTCCTCCGAGAGCTAATTTGACAAAATGAAAGAGGCTGAGAGCTAATCACAGCACCAAGTTGATCACAAATAGCAGACATTCCTATCTTACTCTAACGGTCCTTTAATGACATTTCAGCCCCCACAGTCATCACTGTGACAACAGAAAAATAATCCACCAAACACTAATTTCCAAACTTTTTTCCAAGTCAACATGTAAACGGTTTTAATGGGATTCAAACTGAAATGTATTTTCTGTTTATCACACAGAGATGGAGAGAGATTATTGAAAGGGGGAAAGAGAAGAGATGCACCAAGCGAGGACCCAGCGTTGGTACATGGGGCGCCTGCTCTATCAGGTGAGCTACCGCAGCGCCCCAAACTGAGGTATTTAGTTTGGTAAGGTTTACAATATAAATATTTCCAAAGAGTGCAAATGGTAGCTTAATCAGTGTAATAATTATGAGGGGGTCTTTTTGACAGATAATCATGTTGTGTCAGAAGGTGGCAGGATGCCTGTAAATTTGATCGGATAGAAATTTTAGGTTTAGGAATGAACATTTTGTTATCAAATTTATATACTTTTTTTTTTTTTTTTTTTAACATTTTGCGAGCCACTCAGAAGCAGGTAGCGATCTACTTGTTGGTGACCCCTGCCCTCATGGTGATTATAATTAATTCAGTCACTAAAAGGATCAAAGTGCAAGAAAGCCTTTTGGAGTAAAACTGAAAATGCAGCACTGGTTCCCACCATGTTATTACATCCCGCCTACACAGAGTATTTATTAGCCAGAAAGTACATGAGAGAACTTGCTCTGAGTAGTTAACCTTTTACTCTTGTGAAATCTAACAAAGGTAATGTCATCTGACATGCCACAACAATGTTGGTGTTTGGAGCCTTTTCTTTTTCTACCATTTTGAAATGTAGTTGTAGTAGTAGTAGTACTGTTAAGCAGAGTACAAGGTTATAAAGACCCAATGTCCCCTGGAGCTCTATGTTGAAAAATAAAAGGCTAAAAATTAGTTGTGCATCCTCCGTTTGACTCTGTTCGCAGCCAAAAAAAGCTTAAATCAGCTATTATTTGTGACCTCTTGCTCTGTATTGTTTTCCCTTTCTCATCTGAATAAAGTCTTTTTAGGACAAAAGCCCAAATAACCCAAAATCGAAGCTGAAAACAAAACACATGGCTAAGATAAGAGCGATAAGATAATCTTTAATTAGTGCCACAGCAGGGAAATTTGCAGTCTTACTGCAAAAAAGGGAACAAAATGACAAGAGGCATCAGCAACAAACATAACAACATATAACAAATAAGTAAACAATAAAGGTATAATCAATAAGTAAACAGTGAAAAATAAAGTATACTGTATAACAATATAATAGTAAAAATATAGTAGCAGATGGACAGACAGACTTATATTGATAAGCTGATTTTGCACATGAATGAGTGAATGAATGAAATGTTTTTCTGTCCACTTCTATTTTTCACTGAATGTATCAGCAGCTTTTATAATATGAAAACAGGTTATTTCGTGACTGCTTAGCTCACTGAAAACATCCATTTAAACTTGAATTAATGTTTCATGTTTGGGATTTTGATATTTGTTTTATTAAATGGCAAACTCTTTTTTTCTGTAATAATTTACTTGGCGTAACAGCAGGTGCACAGAAACATACAAACAGAGCACAAATGTAAATGATTGTCCCTCCATATTTTGGTATTTTTTCCCCCAAAGCCCCCGACCACCCAACCTTCACCCACTGCTGATGCAAAAAGATAAAGAACAAAAAAAAATTAAAATTAATAAAAGGAAGAAAGTAAATAAAGTACATATTGACGGCAATGATAATTATAGGATAAATCCCAAACTACAGATAAAATAGGCTGATAAGGTTTACCATGCATAAATAGACAATTTGCCTGTTAGTGGTAATTTCTGTTTACATAAATCAAACTATTTATAATGTCATACAATTTATCTGATGGTGAGAAAATATTTCATGTGTTATAAGTCCAAAATGGCAAACTTTAATATCAAGTAAATAGTTCCAATGTTATTAAGCTATAATGGTGATATTAAAAATACTGGAATTTAACTGAAATATTGTCCTATTCAATTTTTTTTTATGAAACTTTCAATTGTGTTTTATGCTGCATCTCTTCCTTTCTGACATTGGAAGGTGTTTGTCATTGAATGTTTATGAACATTAATGTTTATAATGTTTCTTTTTTGTGTGTAAAACAATAATAAATATGTATTCTGGGTTTGTCACACCACAGATAAATGTGTTACTAACCACCCAGCTAAATTTGAATGAGTATATAAGTGTGTAAAATTAGCTTTCAAAATGGGAAGGTGCAACATATCAGGATTCCCTCAGGAGCAGTGAGCGAGGAGGGAAGAGCCCAGAGCCGAATCCCCATCTGGAAATGTGGAAATGTGGTGTACAGAAGACAGCTTGCCCGGTGTTGCTCGGGGGCCTCAGTCCTTCTGATCGAGGTTCAGACCGTGGACGATGTGAGGAAGGCCCCCGTTGGGCCGAGGTCTTCTTGAAGTTGGGTTGTTTGGGAGTACAGCCCAACAGGTGGGATCTGCACAGTCTGTCAGGGGGATTCGACTCAACTCAGTTTAGGTATGGCTGCTCGGTGTGGGAGGATCCCCTCGCTGGACCTCTCCTCAGTGCTGGCTGGCCCTTGCTGGCCCGTTTACCCCAAGGTGGTGCACGGCAACCGGCTCTAGGTCGGCTTTGAAAGGGCTCAGGGTGTATGTGTGCACAAAGTGCTTGCTTTTGTGGTTTTGGTAGTCTCAAAGACTTTTGTGGTCTTGAAAAACCAGGTTTCTGAAGATCATGTTAAAGATGGCTCCACTGCATCATCGAGTCATGTTTTCAGCCCAGCCCAAAAAATCCTGAGCACAAAACCGGTGAAAAACAGTCCAACTCCACAATCCAGTACCACCAAGTCCAGTGTTTTCACTTATTATTTTCCAACATTTACAATGTGTTTAGAGACACATCTCTGAATTTCCTTTACACAGCCTTTAAAGATAGTGTTCCATTCAGTGTTTATGGACCGGGTTGAACATTGTTAAGACACTGAGCCATTTTCTAGTCGTTAATAGTCATAAGAAGTTATCGTCTGGCTCAGGCTGTAAGAAAAGCACTTAAACTCAGTGAGCTTCTACTTTAACTCATGTCATAAATCAAAGCTGTGTGATGTCTGTATCAAACCAACAGGGGGAGACATTTTACTGAGTTATGCCGGAGATGTGGTGCAGTGTTACCGTATTCCTGCAGTGTATGACCCATTTCAAAGCCACTTTCTGGCCTTTATTTGATTTGACTACTTAACCATTAAGAATATATGAAGCTCACTCTTCATATCAGTCTTTCTGCAGCATGAACAGAGTGCAGACTAAACTCAGCAGATGAACCCAGTATCTAGGCTAAATCAGGAGTAGAAGAAGAAGAAGATCAACCTTTATTAGTCCCGCGAGGGGAAATTCAACTTTTACACTCTGTTTGTTAACTTATACACGGTACGTGCAGACCCGAAACACACACATGCACATGCATCAATGGAGAGATGTCAGAGTGAGGGGGCTGCTCCTGACAAGCGCCCCGAGCAGTTGGGGGTTTGGTGCCTTGCTCAGGGGCACCTCGGCAGTGCCCAAGAGGTAAACTGGCACCTCTCCAGCTACCAGTTCACACTCAGTTCTAGGTCCATGTCGGGACTTGAACCGGTGACCCTCCGGTTCCCAAGCCAACTCCCTACAGACTGAGCTACTGCCGCCCCCAGTATTGGACTGTGAAGGATGAACACAAAGTTGATTTTGGTAGTTGACTAGTGCTGGATAAGCTACAGGAAAAGCTGGAGGGGGTTCATCAGTGTGTGGAAAAACCTCAGTGAGCTTTTTTGGGGGCCCAAATGAGCCTCTCTTCTCTGCAGGGGAGTGTACAGCTGGAGAGATTATCCCATCCAACACGCGTCATCAATGTCGCCTCACAACAGGCCTCCAGTTGCTCCGTATGTGTTGTGTTTGTGTGTGTGTGTAGCGCCGTATTCAATAATCGGCCCGGTTGGAGATGGCGGATCGTGCGGCCATAAGCCGACCTGGAATTTTCTCAATAAAGTTCTAATCTTTACGGGAAGCTGTACAGCCCTGGAAGCAGTTTCTTCTCTCTTTTTAATCAATTTACCTTCACACACTCGCAGCAGCATTGTTCAGTCACGTTCAGTATTTACACTTTAAAGGTTCTCTAAACAATGTCCAGGCATTAATATAGCAGTAACTAACTGATACGTAAAGATGTAGAGGAGTAATGTCTACCTGAGCAGAGAATGAAGTCTTGTCTGTGCTTTGTTGACATGGCCGGGCCGGCCATGTGTGCTTTTAGCGCCTGTGAGCGTGTCACACTGGTTAGCTCGCAGACGCCACTCTGCATTGCTCTTCTATTGCAGTTACAGCTGATAATGCCGTCCTGACCGATGACATTGTCGCAGCAAACACTGTCAACTCCGTCGGCACTGTTGCCGTAGTTTCCTCTGTTAGTGCTGTTAGCACCGCAAGCTGCCGACTCAGCTCACCATGTTGAAAGCCGATAGAAATGCTGTCAGTGTTGTATTTAGCACTGTTAATGTGTGTGTTGTCTACTTGAGTGATCTTGAGTTTATCTACTGCAGAAAACAACCAGGTATCGTACACTATGTGACCACTATAAGTGGACATCCATACACCTGCATGCGATTGTTGAATTTATCATAACCACCTCCACTCTTCTGGGAGGGGTTTCCACAATTTTTAGAATCTGGCTGCAGAGATTTGCTCCCATTTGGCCACAAGAGCATTAGGCTGCATTCATGCCAGATCAGGCGTTATGTGGTGACTGGTTGTCAAGTCAATTAATGGCCCATTGACTCCATGATGATTAACGTCCTTTGTTCCCTCATTTCTGAGTTGTACAGCTCTGGATCGCTGCATCCATGTTGCGTTTGGCCAAAAGTTGATTCTGTTTCTACTTTTCAACATCAGACCGCTTCGTTTTTATTCGGTGCCCCCTAAGGCCGCCACAGCCACAGCCCAACCGCTAAATGAATGGGAGGACTTGCGTTTTCGTCATACTGCTGGAGCTGGTCTGAATGCAGCATTAGTGAGGCTGGGCAATAAGGGTTGGCTTACAGTGATCGGTTTTACTTCATGCAGACGGTGTTGGTTGTCAGAGTAGTCAAGTTCTTCCACACCAAACTGGGAAAGCCGTTTTTCAACAGGAAAGGGCCTTCCTCAAACTGTTACCAGAAAGTTTGAAACATGCCATTATCTAAAATATGATAGTACGGGTGACCTGAAGTAAATCATCATATAACTTACTATAACTTTATAAAAACAATTACTATTAGGATTCCATAGACTTAAGGCTAGTTTGTGCTGGAAGGGCAGAATGGAGGTGTGACCTTTCCTACACTGTGTGGAAATGAACATTAGTGAGACGTTTCTGTCTCAAAGTCCGGAGTAGCCAAGCAGAGCTAAGAACATCTTGTCCAAACCCTGGAAAACAGCCTGACGCAGACCAAAAGGAACTGGTACGCAAAAATATGTGGACAGGAGTGCATGCATACTTTTGGCCATGTAGTGTATGTATTGTGGTTGTGTGTGTGTCGAGGTTAGGTTTGATCTCTCACTCATCAAGATCCAATTATAATCTTTTAGAACCACATCTTACTCTCTTTGACACACACACACACACACACACTTCCACATAAGGCT
Source organism: Pterois miles (assembly GCA_947000775.1). Taxonomy (NCBI): domain Eukaryota; kingdom Metazoa; phylum Chordata; class Actinopteri; order Perciformes; family Scorpaenidae; genus Pterois; species Pterois miles. The sequence continues at coordinate 4,397,786 of CAMQGK010000224.1, read as the reverse complement.
AGGCTTTAAGTATTGTGTCAAAGTGGAGAAAGCTGCTTTTGTGCAAAGTACAAGGTCAGGACTTGACGAGAAATATTGCTACATCACAGCCAAATATGTAAGTGATCTTATTTGTGTAACATGAGAGAGCGACACCAGGAGATTAAAAACAACAGGATCCACAGCAAGGCCGCAAACAAACGAGCCGACGCACGTCACTTGAGACAATTTGACATCATAAATCCAGCAGATACAATAGTAATGTGATCCAAGTTTTCCTCCATTCTCAGTTTTCCTTGTGGTGTGTGATGGCTTGATCGGGCCCACTTGTCGCAGGTGAATAGATACACTTTGCTCCGTCTCTTTGTGTGTCATTGTCGGGCGTTTCGGAGCAACAGCAGAGTTTTTTCCTGGGAATCTCTGCTGTCTGTGTCTCAGGTCTCTTCGGTCTATTGTGTAGCAACAAGGGCAGAGTCTGAGATGCTTATTGTTGGAAGACTTTGCTTTTGTTTACACCCTGTGAAAAGGCTGCATGTGCTTGTCTCCAAGTCTGTGTATGTATATAAACTAAAAGTTCATGAGGCCATTATTAAAGGATAAATTCAGTTTATGACAAATCAGGCATTATTTAGGTTTTATAATTTCTGTAACTACCAAAGGAATTTTTTTAGTATTTTGGAAAATACACTTATTCACTATTTTATAGAGAGGTATGAGATGATTAATGGGGAGATGTTAAGCTTTGCATCAGGACAACATATATATGTGTGTGTGTGTGTGTGTGTGTGTGTGTGTGTGTGTGTGTGACATGTGTGTATATATATACATATATACATATATATGTGTATATATATGTGTATATACATGTGTGTGTATATATATATGTATATATATGTATGTATATATATATGCATATGTGTATATATATGTATATGTGTATATATATGTATATATATGTATATATATATATGTATATGTATATATATGTATATACATATATACACTTGTCCTCAAAATTATTCATACCCCATGAAAAATAACAATCTTTTTTTAGATTCCTCCTTTGTAAAAGTTACTATGATGGTACTTCTTGTGTATCTGTTTTCTACTTGTTGTTATGCACAAATCCACATACGAGTTGGTTAAACTTTATTTGTATTTTATTCATGTTCAGAATTATTCATACCCCTGACAATATCCCAACAAAAAGTATGAATCTTTGGCCTGTAGTTATTTCAAGATGTTACAATGGAAAATTAGCTTTGTTGTGACCAAGTTTTAAACAATGATTTCAAAAAATTAATGAATAGCATCTTTTCAGAAAAGTATAAATTGAGGAAAAATGTTCTGGTCATTCCCAATTTCTGGTCCTCATGGTAAAGACGACAGAGATCAGTAGAGACTTACGTTAGTGTCTTGTGAGCACCCACAATGAAGGAAAGGGTTACAAGGCCATTTCAAAGCAGTATGATGTCCCTGTGTCGACCGTCCAGAGCATCATCAACAAGCACAAGAGGTTCAATACTGTTAAAAACCTCAGAGGGTGTGGCAGGAAACGTAAGGTGTCCCCCAAACTTACCAGGAAAATCTCCCGGGAGGTCAACAACAACCCCCAGACCACAACCAAGGCCCTAATGGAAACACTCAACCAGACAGGGACAAAGCTGTCACGGTCCACCATCGAGCGAGTCTTGTACAGAGGAGGTCTCCATGGACGTAGGCCTTGGAAGACACCTCTGCTCAGAAAGAAGCATGTGGAAGCTCTCCTGAAGCAAGATCCCAGCTTTTGGTCAACCATCCTCTGGTCTGATGAGACGAAGTTGGAGTTATTTGGCCATATGGATGTTCAATATGTCTGGAGGAAGAAAGGAGAAGCATACAAGCCCAAGAACACTGTGCCCACCGTCAAGTATGGTGGTGGAAGCATAATGCTGTGGGGATGCTTCTCTTCAGTGGCACAGGGAACCTCGTAAAGATCCAAGGAACAATGAAAAAGGAGGATTACATCAGGATCCTTGATGGAAACTTAAAAGAATCTGCTGAGAAACTCCAGCTTGACACAACTGGACGTACCAGTAGGACAATAATCTGAAACACACTGCCCAGGTAGTAAAGAAATGGTTCAAGGACAATGGTGTCAATGTCCTAGAATGGCCAAGTCAGAGCCCTGACCTCAATCCAACTGAGACCTTGTGGTAAGACTTGAAGACCAGAGTGATGGCTAGGAAACCCACCAACCTGATCCAGCTTGAGGCCTTCGCCAAGGAAGACTGGGCCAACATCCCACAGGAGACATGCAGAAAGCTTGTGGACACGTACAAGAATCATTTAAAAGCAGTCATAAACAACAAAGGCTATGCTATAGACTATTAAAGAGAGACATTTGACTAGGGTATGAATAATTTTGAACATGGCATTTTTTGGGAATTAATGAATAAAATAGCTCTAAAATATAAAGTTTTCTTTTCTTGTGTATTGTTGTTCTTTCACTTGTGGGTCACATATAACTCATAAGCAAACTTGACAAAATGTTTTAATTTCATCACAAAAATAAAAAATCACAAAAACTAACAAGGGTATGAATAATTTTGAGGACAAGTGTATGTATATATGTATATATGTATATGGTGCTGCGTTCACTGTCTTTAGTTCACCGTCCGGGAGCGTTAGCAGCCAGAGTGCTACATGTAGTGTCGTGAACATGCAGCCACTTTTCCAGTAAAAGTCTCCACCACACATTTAGTTTAGCTTAGCCAGTTGCCAGTTATGTGTCTGCTTGGATTAACGATACCGATTGTCCGACAAACACTGTGTGTGTGTTTGTGCTACGTTAGCAGCTGCTAGCTACTAGCGTTGCCGGTGGCTTCGTGCCTGCTGTAGCAGAACTTCAGCGAGTTTCTGACAGACTGTGTGTGTGTGGCGTTGAGTGTGGGTTTGCTGGTGGTGTTATAGCTGTAAACGTAGCTGTAGCAGACAGTGTGTACAGTTTACCAGTGAATAAATGCTACAAGGCTACAAGCTACAACTCCTCAGCTCAAGGTGGGAGCCAACTTCCTGTATCTGTGCTGGCTCAGACTCTCTTAAGGTGGACCAGCGTTCCTCTGCGTTTCTCTTTATAATTAATTTTTAATATTTCTTTTAACCCTTCAACTGACAGTGTTAAAATGCTTAATGTTGGTTCCAAGTTAAACAGGTAATTATTATAATCCATAAAAGGGACTGGTGTCAGATTTTTTTTTTTTTTTTTTTACTTTTGGACAGAGTCATGCTAGCCGTTTCCCCCCGTTTCCAGTCTTTATGCTAAGCTAAGCTATGTGGCATTATTGAGCTTCTCATCTAACTTTTGGCACTATAACTATTCCTTTAATAGCTTTATTCTCACCAAATGAATCTCACAGCGGCAACATCGTCTGATGGCCAACGGAAAACTTATGTGTGTTGTAAACATCCACCACAGGTTACAGATGGACTTTGTAGTTACAGTAAACTTTGACCTACTAATAGTTGTCACACACACAGTTTTCCTGTTTGCCAGGGATTATTACTGACATTCCAGGCGAGCTCTTTTTTCTGTTTTACCAACAAATAAAGCGGCTTGGCGATGATGCCATGTTTCCAGATCTCTGCAGTTACTTTGGCGAGTACAGTGTTATCAAGATCAATAGGAACAATGACCTTGACTACAAGAATAGTTGTAATAAACCAGAATTATCCTTTAACTCTGTCTTGTTAACGGATACAATACAGGATCTCCTGTTCATTTATTATTTAATAATTGAACGTAAAATAATCAGCTAAACACTTTTACCTCCTGGTGAGCTGTATATCTTTATTGGTGAGGAGGTGTATGTAGAAACTTCAACCAATAAAACAATCATAGATGTATGAACAATCCTGTCCCTCCCATTGAATAAAATTATCTTTATCTCGACAACTGCTTCCCAAATGGTTTGTGAATGACCTCTCCCTGCGTTATTCCATGACTCAACATGTTATTTCCACAGATGAACAAACTATGATATTATAAAAAGATACTCTCAGTATTAATAAGTCCCATGGCAAGGTTTATATATCAAAGTCAACTAAAAAACTACATGCAAGTTGTGGACAAAGTACTCTTAACACTAGTGCAATGTAATGGAATATAAAATAAACAGGCACCTTGTTGCTGGTTCATTTAAAGCTCTGACATGAGACTGGGACCACACGGTCTACAGGCTTATATTATATATTATATTATACTCAACCAATGATACAGACTAAATACATAAGAGCGGGTGCACTGTGCACATGTTTCAGTTCAGTAAGATCATGGCATATAGTGACTATATATCACAGAACCAATTTTATGTTGCACTGCAACTTTTTATTACTGTGCCACTTTTTTTACACTGACATGTAGACACATCGCTGGAAAATGTACCATCCATCTGCAACCACTTATCCCGTTCGGGGTCGCGGGGGCGCTGGAGCCGATCCCAGCTGACATTGGGGGAAGGCGGTCTACACCCTGGACAGGTCCCCAGTCTATCACAGTGCTGACACATAGAGACAGACAACCATTCACGCTCACATTCACACTTACGGGCAATTTAGAGTCATCAATTAACCTGCATGTCTTTGGACTGTGGGAGGAAGCCGGAGAACCTGGAGAAAACCCACACTGACACGGGGAGAACATGCAAACTCCATAGAACCCATTTTCATTCACATATCTGGAGGTCAGAGGTCAGGGACCCTTTTTAAAATGGCCATGCCAGTTTTTCCTTTTGAGTGTTATTTAACCTCCTTCAGGCTAGTTTGACATGGTTGGTACCAAGTTTTTTTTTTTTTTTTTTTCTAGTTTCATATGATGCCAGTATCTTCACTCTCGTTTTAAAACAGCTATGAGGTAAAAAATGCAAGTTGCTTTAATACGTTTAAGAAATAAGCGACATTGATATGAATATAGCACGTTATTATTACGTGTTAACTTTGACAGCCCTTGCATTTGCACACTTTATTCAGGGCCTGCGAGTAGTGTTAAGTAAGCATTAAAGTGTTGAGCAACACGTCCAACGGCTCCGGCCTTCTCCTCCTCCTCCTCCTCCTCCTCCTCCTCCTCCTCCTCTCCTCGCCCGGAGTTCAGCTGCTGTGTTGAAACCCTATTTCTCTGTGTGAGCACATCTGACTCAATCTCAGTTTCCTATACACACACACACACACACACACACACACACACACACTCTCGCAAGTTCCCTACTGTGTGTGTGTGTGTGTGTGTGTGTGTGTGCGTTTGTTCAGTGTGTGCGGGGACTTTATCTGAATGCATGCATGTACGTTACTATGTGCGTGTGTGTTGTTACTCTAAACTGAAATCCAGCTTCCTCACTTCTCTCTTCTGTCCTCAGTCCGTCAGTTGGCTGAACACGGGTGTTACCGTTCAATACAGCTCTCTCTCTCTCTTAGTTTCCATGACGACTGGCTGTCACGAAGACGTCGCACTCTCCGCGCACCTGAGATCAAGAAGGAAGTGCCTGGCTCCGCCCACGCCAGGTTCTGCAAAGAATCCAGGTAGGCAAACAGAGGACAACACACACAGTGTTGAATTGAGAGGTGAATGCTGGAGGTCTGGTAGAGCTGAAACTGCTCTGCATGATCAAACAAGTACGATATTGTCCAAAAATGAAAGAGAATGTGTGGGGATGGGAAGAAAGGAAGAAATATAAAGGAGGAGGATAAGAAGCAGCCGTTGAGCCAGAGGCGTTTGGGTTATCCTCCACTGTTTTACTTTCAGTTCACATTTCAGTCCTCATGCTGACTTGTTAAACACAAGTACGAGCGAGTTGTTATTACTGAGAGTTGTCATTACGGAGGGATCCACATACGTCAGGGGGGTGAACAGCATAACATAAAGACAGTGTGTCATCATGACGTCAGGATTGCATGCATTTTTTTGAATGAGTGAAAGGTTGTTCTGGGCGCGATCGGCACTAATAAGCATATTGTGGATGGGGAATGATCATGTGGTTTGTGTTAAAGTTTTTTAACTAGGTGTGCAGGGAACTCCTTTAGAGGAATGCTGCTCCGGCTGAAATGATTCAGGTTTGGAGTTCACACACACACACACACACACACACACACACACACACACACTAACACAGAGATTGGCCCGGGCAACAGGAGGATAGCATTTCCCATCCGGAATGATAGGAGGGAGAGAGGGAGGGAGGGAGGGAGGGAGGTGTGTTGGGGGTTTGGACAGTCAGATTCAGGTTTGGTGAGTTTTAGGAGGAGGCAGTGTGTACACCATACACATGATCAAGAGAGGGACGGACGGAGAGAAAGATTTCTGAGATGAAAAGAGACGGAAGAGGAGACTAAAGACGGCAAGCAGCACCTTCACTTAACATCATGCAACGTTTGACGTGAGCGACGCCTCAGCTATGGTGTGCTGTAAGGAAGACATATTTGTGATTGGGTGGAGAGGGGTTTTCTCTGATGAGTTTCCTGGGATCATTAGCGTGTTTAGAACTTTTTCCTTTCTTTTCTCCTCCCTCCTTCCCTCCCTCCTCGCTTCTGAGGAATGTGGGGCTTATGTCAGTGAGAGTCAGGTACAGACTCACTAATTACCACTGCCATTCCTCCCTCCATCTCTCCCTCCCTCCCTCCTTCTTTCCTTCAACTCTGCCACCTTCAGCGCTGCCTCGCTCTCTCCTCCACCACTTTTCGAGACCTTGTGCGCTCCCTCCTCTCTCTCGTCTCCTGCTGTTGCGTCTACAAGCGCTGTCGTGACTGGAGCAGAGGAGAGGGCAAACTGAGAGGATCTGAGTCAGAATCTGAAAAAACACCAAAAGGAGAACAGAAACTCTGACTTGTCCTCTCTCTCTCTCTCTCTCTCTCTCTCTCTCTCTCCTCCCTCTCAGTGTGTGTGTTTCTCAGATGTGTCTGAGATCTCTTCTGTTTGTGCTTTGGGCGACCTGTCATTGAAGACAGGAGGCACTTTGACAGCGAACGAGAGGCCGGAGAGAACCAGATAGACAGTACAAAGGAGGAGACGAAGAGGATGGGAAGATGAGAAAGTGACAAGCTGGATTGTTGCTTTTGAACGGTGGCAGAAGAAACTACGACGACGCCGTGACTACACGTCCCATCATCCTACAGGTTGGTCGGGAACTCTCTCTCTTTTTCTTTCCTTTCTGTCTGTTTCTCATTTTAATCTTTAAAAAGTTTTCCTGTAAAGTTAAAGGATATGGTGTGTTTTGTCACCTGGAGGACACATGCAAGCACACACACGCACACACACACACACACACACACACACACACACTCACACATATGCACGCACACAGTGGGTATCTGGAAGGACATTTCTTCAGCTGGTCCAGTGTTCACACTGACCCAGCTGACTGACATAACCTTCACTACAAGGTTATGGGACATGGACTCAATGTTTATTTGTGTGGGGATATGTGTGTGTGTGAGTGTGTGTGATCAGTTGCTGTCTTGTCGAGTCGTCCTGTGTGTGTGTGTGTGTGTGTGTGTGTGTGTGTGTGTGTTTCAGAAACTGGTTGAGCAGGGCGACAGTTAGCCTTGGGTGTCCTGTTGTTGTACCAACGAGATTTTGTTGTGTGAGCGACAGGTGTACGTGTGTGACTGCACATGCAATGTACATATATTTTACATTTGTGTGGAGATACAATATTTGTGTATGTGTGTGTGTGTGTGTGTGTGTGTGTGTGTGTGTGTGTGTGTGTGTAAAAGAACAGCCTTAGGCCCTTGTAAATTTGAGCTAATAATCTTGCAGATTTTGTAGACTAATCTGCTGCTACAGTGGCGATACATGTTCTCTTTGGAGAAGATTTCTAGTATGTGATTTATGGTAAAAACTAGGGCTTGATTAAAATAGTTCATGATCACATTTTTTTTTTATCCATTCAACTTATACCTTAAAGGGAGATTTGTCGAGTATTTAATACTTGTGACAATAAGGGAGTGGGAAAATATGCTCCTTTATGAAAATATATGTATATATTTGTTATTTGAAATCACCTGAAAACACAAAACTATGGTAAATATTGTCCAGAAACGCTCATGGGTACTGCATTTAGCATAAAAATATGCTCAAATCATAACATGGCAAACTGCAGCCCAACAGGCAACAACAGCTGTCAGTGTGCTGACTTGATTATGACTTTCCCCAAACTGCATGTGATTATCATAAAGTGGGCATGTCTGTAAAGGGGAGACTGGTGGGTACCCAGAGAACCCATTTTCATTCACATATCTTGAGGTCAGACTTTGAGGGACCCCTTTGAAAATGGCCCTGCCAGTTTTTCCTCTCCAAAATTGAACGCAAGTTTGCAGCGTTATTTAACCTCCTTCGTGACAAGCTAGTATGATGTAATTGGTACCGATGGATTCCTCAGGTTTTATAGTTTCATATGATGCCGGCATCTTCACTAACTTAAACACTAAGGCTGCTACAACCTAAAAATCACAACTTGCGTTAATGCGTTAAAAACATTAGGGTGTTAAAACTAATTTGCATTGATGTGTTGTTATTACTGCGTTAACTTTGACACCCTAGTAAATATGAATTTTCGTAAAAATTATAAAAAAAGCATTTAAACACAAAAAAACGGAAAGAGCCAAATTTAACATTTTTAAAAATCAAACAGTTTGCAAACTTTCAAAAATAAAACACAAAAAGTGTGACGCTGAAATGGGAACTGAAGGCAAACAGAATATGAACATACAGAAAGGACAATAATTAGTTCATCATTTGCTGAGGGTCTAATTTCAGTAGAAGATACTGATCGCTTGGAGCTGCTGTCTTGTGAGAGAGAAGATATAAGTTTCACTTACTAACTTACTGTTTTCTGAGGAGATGGACAGCAGGGAAGTGCAGAGTGACACCTGTAATATACTCCTTTTATGAGTGTGTGTGTCCTTTATGTCAGTGGATGGCTGGCTCCCTCGTGAATAGTGTAAATACCTCCACATGTTTAAGGTGTGTGAAAGGTGTGTGCGTGTGTTGAAGTGCTAGTCAGACCAGATGAAGTGATGACACATGGTTTGTTCAAACTGCCTCATGCAAAACCAAAAATAGATTAGCCAGTGACATGGATAGTTTATGATAGTTATTCAAATGGGTGCCTGTCAATATGTCTTTCTGCCTGCCTGTCTGTCTCTCAGACAGCGGCTGTGGGCTCATTACTAATTGTGCAAGAAGGGTTGAAGAGGTGAACCATTTTTCTGAATGATACTTATCTCTCAACCCACCGTATCACATTCCACAATTGCAGAAAAGGACAAACAGTCACCCAAGACAGGAATTTGTATCTATACTTTTTTTTTTTTTTCCTCCAGCGTGACCTTAGTGGTATCGTGTTTGGGCCCGCTCTAGTTCAGGAAGGCAGACGGTAGAAGAATAAACGATCTCTTTTGTTTTTTAACCAGACAAAGGATTTTTTTAAAACAGGAAACTGATGGGAAATTATTATCCAGCAAACCTCAAGTATAAGGAAGAGAAACAGCTTAAACGGCTCAACGCGTACACATATAGTATATAGTCGTGTCACATGACAGTCACATGATCATCTCATGCTCATGATGGGGAAGCACAGATTCAGTTCAGTGTGAGTGTGTGACAAAGCCGTAATCCACCAACTAAAGCAGAAATCTAAAGCTGCAGAGTAAAGAGAGCGAGTGACGGGAACCTGTTAGCGCTATTGTGTTGTTTATGAAACACCTGTAACAAGATCTGATCACCCTCTCTCTCCTCTCTCCCCTCTCTCTTTCTGTTTGTCACAAACACACATACCTTGAAAGCACAATGGCCACATTCTTCCCCTCTATTGGCCCCTGCACCTCCCTCTTTAGCTCCCCTCTGATCGGGCCAATCGCTGAACGGCAGCGAGACGAGGAGGAAGTCAAAACAGGTGAAAATTAGAGCGTCGCATACAGGTAGACATAAGAAGGGGAGCCGTTCAGTGCAGAAGATATATTTTAAAATGCTGAGTTAGTAAAATGCACTGAGAGGCAAAAGGAACACTGAAATGCTCGGATACTGGATCTGGACTGCAAGTCATTTCAAATTTGGTGCTCTTTTGTGGGCAGCAAAAACTCAATAAAGTAAGTGTAGATGAGCAGCAAGATGTTGTAATGTATTGTAGAGGAAAGGATATTAAAACAAAAATACATCTTAATAAAAACACATACTGAAAAAAAAAAGTAATTTTATATTACTGAAAAACTTAAAAAAAAAATCTTAAACACAGGTACATAAATGATATTTGACCTCTACATTTAACCTAAGCACTTAGGAGCAGTGGGCTGCTGTGAAGCGTCCAGGGAGCAACTTTGGGTTCAGTGTCTCGCTCAAGGACACTTTGAGATGACACTTAGGGATGTCACAAGAACCCATACTTAAGTACCAATTTGATGCCAAAATTTTGAAAACATGAAGGTTCCCGTTTTCCTGCTGTACTGCAGGTACCATCAGGGCTCGAGACTAGCGGTGTCTCATCATCCTGGGATGAGAGAAAATGTGTTTTGGAGCCAGTAAACTTACAATCGATGCATATAGGGGGACGCACCTTGTTTTTTTTCCCCTGACAATGCTATGTTGTAAACAAAAAATCTGTCTGGATGAGAGTTAGTTAACGTTAGCTGTTCGCTCCGTGCAGGACTGTGCTGCTTACCAGCTGCTAACAGCTAACTTGACTAGCTCTCATCCAGCCGACTTCAACACGGGAGGTGCCATTGATTTACATGGTGATGCATTCATATCTATTCAGTAAATAAATTCACTAAATGAGTATTGGGCAAAGGCAAAAGGTAAAAGGCAAAATTAGATTATCATGCCGTGTTCAAATGTAATGAAACATGAATAAATACAGTTGTTTGAAAGTGTTTTAACAGGAATATAAAATAGGTAATAAAGAGGAAATCATGACCTGTTTAACTTCCTAGCAAAAACCAGTATGCACACAGTAATACAGGAGTGGATGTTGAAGTACATCGGATTTATTGTTTTACTTTTGTTTTAGCTGTGGTATCGCACTGGTGTCAGGAATCATGGCATTTCACCGGTGTCTGTATCGACCACTAAATTTCTGGTATTGTGACATTCCTACGTTCAACCCCTGAGCCAAAACCACCTCCCAAAAACTCTCCATCTCTATCACCTTCAAATTAAATGTCAATGTCAAATGCCCTCCAGAACAACACTTATTAGTGTGTGTTTTTTTTTTTTTAATCTGACGTTTCTGTCTACAGGATGACATCCTTTATCAGCACTTTCCAAAAAACATTTAATTATTACAGGAGACACAATTCATTTTATAATCTAAAAACCTTGTGGTTATATGAATGATCCTCTTGTCTTATCTCTATTGGTATCAAGTTGTGCCTTTTGGATTTAATTTTTGAGTAACTGTTAAAAATGACCCTTAGAAATATTATTCATATTATTGTCGTCTGATCTGCCACTTTTATGTCGAAGCTTTGGTTAAGTATAGGCCAAAAACAGATGACAGCATCAAAGGTAGGTTGGTAGGAAACTGGGATACCTTGTTAAAGTCATACGCTTTGTTAACTAAACCACCAAACCCAACCTCATGTCTTTATGCCAGTATGACAACGTCAAGAGTCATTATTAACACACCACAAGACCACAAGAGGTCCTCATTAGGTATTGTAAATGAAAAGATGATCAGTGTTGTTGTTTCTGGTGAGGACAGTCTTTTTATTTTTTTCAGGTTTAGTTTTATTGCTGTTTTAATTGCAATTAATATTTTTGGAGACAGGGCTTTGACAGACCTCACTCTAAACTGCTGTCATTGGGACTTTTTCTTCAGTTGAAATTAAAACCGGTCACAGCGATTATCCAAAGTAAAATCGTAAAAGGTCGTCTTTTATTCATCACCATTGTAATGGGAAGGAGGCAGAAATCTAAAAGAGATATTTCAAAAGCTGGGAATATGAAACCAAAACTACCTGCATGGACTGACACACACCAGACCAAACATGCTTTCCTTCTAACTGGAGTGATCCGATGAGCTGAGACGTTGTGCAACTGCCCCTCGATGTGAACTGTCGATTGTGTAAACAGGTGACATCCACTCACTGTGAAGGCTGGATCAACACTCCTCCTCCTCCTCCCCCATTTCTCCCTACACCCCCGCCTTGTGCCGTTCAACCTTTGACCCCTGCGTAACCCCCTCCACCCCCCTCCTGTGTGGTGACACTGCTGAACCCTCCGTCCTCTCCTCCCTCCTTCCCTCCTCTGCCCTTCAACCTGCTCGTACGCTAATGCTGTTATTATGCTTCATTTCACCGCCAGTTTCTTCCTCCTCCTCTTGCCTTCTTCAGCTGGAAGGAGTTTTTTAGGGTTATACTGAGGAAGGGAATGTTAGTGTCTGTCTTCAAGCAATACTTACATGCTCATATGTACATTAAAAACTTTATCGATTGATGTAATCTTGTCCAGATTCAGATTCAGACAACTTTGTTTGTCCAAGGACAATTCAGTTTTAAAAGCTCACAGACACACAGACAGCAGCAGTCACCAGTATGTTTGAGACAGCAGATATGTGAATAAATAAATAAAAAGCTCAGTCCATGGGCAAAGATGTGGCCCCGTGCATACTGACTCACACGACGACAAGGCAGATAATAAGAATGCACATAGTAGTAGAATAGATAAATAATGAAAAGATTTTACGCATTGCACTAACATTACTACATTCATTGACTATATAGGCTTACCAGTTATGTGGTGTGAGGTGTAAACTGACTATTGCGATTTAAAGGGACCTGAATGTATGAATCATAAATTGTTTGTTAGCGGTGACACCTGTGCGCTTGTTGCGCCCTACATAGAACGAGCATCGGTCAAAACAACGAGGCGACACACGTCAGCTAAAACCACAATATCACTCTGTATTTCAGCTTCTTGGCTGTAATGTTAGCTGACCAAACGGAGATCCCTCCGTGAATTGATGTTCATCCAAGTGTTAACTGTAACTTCAGCCTCTCTGTCGTGGTCAGAAGGAACAGGGGAGACACCAGAGTTTTGGTTGGAGACGATAATGTTACTCTCTCTGGAAATCCGTCACTTCACTCAACAGCAGGAAACAAGACATGAAAACCGAAGGCAAGCGGTCAGCGGAGCAGAAGACAGTTGGTTTTAGCTTTGTAGATATCAAGTGAATATTCAATAAATGCAGCAGCTCTTCAAGATGCAATGGAGGTTTCCTGTGTCTTGTTTCCCTGCTGTTGAGTGAAGTGACGGGGGTTAACTCCGGAGCCTGTACGAAATCGACTCCAGTCCTGGAGACTAACTCTGTGGCCTCCCCAGTGATAACACTGTGTTTCAGGACTTCACTAGATATACTAACTGTGGTTTTGGTGCTTAAGTCTAGTTTGTGTTGGAGTCTGAAGAGCGTAGCCACACATAAGCATGCATGGGAAACCGACCCACAATGAGTTATACGTGTAAGAAGTTATAAACCTTTGAGAAAAAAAAAAAAATAAGGCATTCGTTCAAAAAGGCTGCTATCAACATCTAGGAATGAAGGACCACACTGGCTATGAAGAGATCCCTTCCTAATGGCATACAAGCTAACCCTCCCGATTTTCCAAGGAGACTCCCTTATTTCTCTTGATTTATGGCAAATTCTTACACCTTTTTTTTTGCGTTATCTCAACCTCTTTCCGGCGCCGCACTCAATGTATAAGCCCTCCTGTTACCCAGATAACAATGTGGTTTGAGCACAGCCTGCATTGGATATAAATATAAATAGAAAATATTTATATTAGTATAGTATTACTATAGTATTTAGAAAATATTATATTTAATTTATTAAAATATAAATAAATATAAATAATGGTTTTCAGAGCATAGTGACGCTGTTGTTGTGTCTGAAAGGGTCTTCAGTGAGTGAGAGATGACAGACATATGAAGAGTGACGTTACTGAGAGACAGAAATACACAATCGAGAGCAAACGCTAGAAAGAAAGGTGGGTTATTCTGTTTTCTTTCCAGAGAATTAAAATTTAACTATTTAACATAAAAAATGCTCTTGCAGTATTATTTTGCTATTTTGATTAATTAAAAGGAAGAAGGCAGGAAACAAAGTCTCTGAAACTCAATTTTTGCAGTTGGAGGACCCCCCAGCTTTGGTTTGAAATCCTCCCTCATTTTTAGGTGTCAATGTTGACAAGTATGCCTAAAACTGGGGACACACAAATCCAAAATCAAAGAACTAGCAGTGACGAAGGCTACCGGTTGCGTCCTCTTTCGTCAATTGTGTCTTGACCAACAGGTTGCACTTGAACACACCGCGAAGACTACAGCCAACGGCCAACTATAGCATGTACGTTCTGTATCCGTGTGAGATGAAATAACTCTCCACACCAGCAGGTGGCGGTAGTCTGTATTTATCATTCAAAAAGGATATAGTGTTGTCATGATGTGTACATGAAATGAAGCAGTGTCTGCTGACCATTTTCCCACCACTCTCACTCACCACTTAGCTTCATTCCAGATGTAGTTGTGAAAATATCTGTATATTAGAGTGACAAGATATGATGAAGGTGAAACGTGAGAACAGCCGTCTGTGTTTTTCCGCTTGACTTTATTCTTTGGCTTCCTTTCCTCACATCTTTTTGTCTTCTTGTGCACTGATTCGTTTAAGCTGAACAGCCAATCAGAATGATTTCTCTCATTGACGGGTGCCACTGTCGATTCAACATGCTGAATCGGCCAGAAAACCTCTGACTAGCTGACGGTGTGGGACATACAAGCCCCCAGGAAGAGGGCCGGTTGTTGATGCCAATTTTCGTAGTAGACAAACGGCGGTACTACAACTTCTGTGTCATATGACGCCATTGGGCCCTAAAAGATATTTTTCCATAGATTTACATTGGGAAAGAGATGTCTGTAATTTTTTTTAGGTGAATCAACTTCCCGCAAACACAAACACTTGAATAGCCCTTATTTAAATCATTCATCCAAAAAGTTGTAAAATGCACTAATAGCCAAATCCAGAGTTACTTCCCTTCCTCCATTGATGTGAATGAGACCCAGACTAAGGCTGCATCGAGGGCTGGGAGGCGGAGCTGTGATGGCAGCTTGACGGCTGTGACATCGTGACAGAGTCATGTGACTGAGTAGATGCTACTGTGCCTGCTCCATGGGCCCAATGGATGCAGAAGATCACCAGAAGGGTGGGTTAGGGGGTTAGGGTTTTACAGTCAGAAGTCGAGCCAGTTTGGCATCATGCACCACTGAGCAACTTTCTTGATACATCCATGGGAAAAGTGGCGAAAAAAAACTAGTCCGACAGACGATCACTGATGGCCCCAAACTGTCCGACGGCCAACCATGGGCATGGTGTGTCAGGGCCCGAATGGACACTTTCACTGGAGGCTAGCATGGATACATCAGCTGAAACTGTGTTAATGTACATGTGGGCATGCTAGTATAGTTTTAAAAGGACATGAAGCTATCCTGTATCTTGCTCACACACACAGACATGCACTGAGCATCCAGTTGCCTGTCCTCAAACAGGCTCTTCTCTTCTGCATACCTGCTGCTACACACAATGGACCAGTTGTCTGGACAGCAGGCCAAGAGGCAAGGTGTGTGTGTGTGTGTGTGTGTGTGTGTGTGTGTGTGTGTGTGTGTGTGTGTGTGTGTGTGTGTGTGTGTGTGTGTGTGTGTGTGTGTGTGTGTGCAGTTGATTTGATTCTGGCAGGGAAGGCAAGCAAATGTAAGTGGTGTTGAGGGGTGTGTGTTTGTGTGTGTGGAAGTGAGTAGGTTTGGGGGACAAGAAACTACCGGTACAACACTGCATCTCGTGATAAGATCCAAACACACACATGCACACGTGCACACACACACACACACGTACGTATGCACGCACATACACATGCACCTACTCTTCGCCCCCCGCCCCGTCAGAATGGAATGTTCCATGAGACCGACTCTGTGAACCCATTCACAAAACTGACATGAAGTAGCTGCATGCACACACACACACACACACACACACACTTCACACATCTTCCCTCTCTCTTACGTTCAAACAGTCCTGTCTCCTCCCTCCTTTTCATTTTGTGAATAGTCTCAGCAGGTAAACAGGTGGATTACACAGCGTTTTTAGTTTCCCAGCATGATTTTTGTTTTTTGTTTTTTTTTTTGTCTTGTCATAAAACTCCTGTTTCGAGTGACACTGTTTAGCGGTTTAGCTATTGTGTGCTAACGGGATCTGTATTTAGGGGGGGCGTTAGCTGGAGTTGGCAGACGCTGAATTCCACCAGCTTTTCATTCAGCTCTTATCTCCCTGTTTTACTTTCCCTTCTCACTTTCCTGGTCTCGGTGTCTCTGCTGTGTGTGTATGTGCGTGTGTGTGTGTGTGTGTGTGTGTGTGTGTGTGTGTGCGTGTGCGTGTGTGTGTGCAAGAGAACAATTCACCTTTCCAGGAAATGAGTGATGGTGAAAATTGCAGGTTTAAGATCGTGAAAAGATGAAATGTCTGTACATTCAGAGCAGACGTATATGGGTGTTGACAAAGGTGACATTGTCACTTGTGATAACATGTAGTGCAGTGACAAGCACCTTGTTTAACACACCTTTAGACCAGTGAAAATGAAGAATTCATATCATTATGTGGACTGCTATTGATAAAAACAGCTATTGTCAGCCGCTGGTGGGCCTCAGAGCGCCACCTCATGGGCCGGTTATACTTCAGAATAGTTAGAGTAACCTCTTCAAAATCAGACTGGCGCAACTCTGCCTTTCTTAGGTTGTAGCGAGCTCAGTTAGCTCAATCAGCTTATGAAGATACTGATATAAACTAGAAAACATAGTGAATCTACTGGTACCAACCATGTCATGCTATCTTGTCGGAAGGAGGCTGAATAACGCTCCAAATTTACGCAAAATTTTGGCAAGGAAAAACTGGCATGACCATTTTCAAAGGGGTCCCTTGACCTCTGACCTCAAGATATGTGAATGAAAATGGGCTCTATGGGTACCCAACAGGCTCCCCTTTACAGACATGTCTCATTCATTTCATTTGCACCTCTCAGTGTATGTCTTCTCAAAGTAGTGCTACGAGATGAGTTTTAAAATGATTTTTAAAATGAGATCTAAAAAGTATCGCAATAAATGGTAATATACTGAATCGTAACCCCTGCATCATGATATGTATTGTATTGCCAGATTCACACAGCCCTAACCCTACACCTGTAAAGGCTCCAAAGTGTTTGGTGAGGAAATATGACCTTGAGTACTTTTGATTCATGATGGCAGGCAGTGATGGGTGACAGTAAGCTGAATATTTATGTGGGACATTACACCAGATGATGGCATGACACATGTTTATAGCCCAGTTTGTCATTTATTTAGGAACGTGGTCCTCTTCTTGTTTTTTAACAATCAGAAATGGGCCTCATAGGAGGAAAACGTATCTGCATTAAAATATACTATGCAGAGTTAGAGTTACAACTAGGGCCTTATTTATGTGACTGTGCCCGTCATACATCTGTTTGTTAGTATAGCATTTCACTCAGCAGCTTTACTGGTGAAACGTGGTTGTGTCTCGAAGGTAACCCAGAAGTTGCGAAACTCTGGAGAGATGCTTAAGGTTATGCATTGTCCTTGAATGGTTAAGGTTAGGAGAGGTTGTCGGGCAACAAGTTTTGCAAGAGTTTTTGTACGTTTTCACAATTTTTAAACCGTGAAATAGGACAATGCAGTGACGCCACCTGGCACGCCTGTAAAAGGAAATGCTTTAGGACAAGCAGAAGCCGTCATTTCGTCAGACAGATGAACTGGAAGCAAAACTGGTAATTTTAGTTCCGTTTCAAGGAACTAAAAGATTCATCCCATTGTTGTCTGTGTTTTTGAAGATTAGGCAAATTAGTATGCTGACGTATGAGAGAGCTGCTGGTCACAGCCGTAAACACACTCACATGTTAAATAACCATTGACGTGTTTTGTGTCACTGTGACTTTTACGCATTGCTTTGTAAAAGTGCATATGATGTGCACGTCTATTGTAAATACAGTAGGTGAAAGTTGGATTTGAATGGACACCTAAAATTGATAATAGTTAATAACTTCAATGTTCACCTTTCGTGAATTTAACAGTGTCTGTTTGAACTGTAGAGTTTGTCTTAATGGACTCCTTGAAACCAAATGTCACCAAATCAAACTGACATTTCCTTTACTATCTGTCATCTCAGATCTACTCAGATTTGAGCTCGTTTTGTTCTATTGTTATACTCTGCATGTCCGTCCATCCATCCTTTTGTCCGTTGTCATTTGCTGAGCAGAACTTGGAAACTACTTAACTTTGGACTTTGTGTTTGGTTTGATGGTTGACAGTGTGGTCTAGTACTGCCTTTTAGGGGGTTAGAAGTCCAGGGGGCCCAAAATATTTGAAATTTCCATCAAAAACTGTGATTTTTTTTTCAACTTCAGTTTTGTTTCACAACAGCATAACTCAAAAATGTTTGAACTTAGGACCTTCAAAAGGCCAAAACTTTTGCATTTTCAGCCAAAAAAGCCAAATTTTTTTGGTGGATTTGCTAATCAACCAAAAATGTTTGTAGTCTAGTTGTGCCTTTCTGAGGTTAGAATTGCAGGGTCAATTTCTTCTGCATTTCTGGAGCAGAACTTGAAAACTTAGGAGCTTCACAGTTGGTATGATGGTTGACTGTTGTGTGTGCGAGGTATATGTGAGCCATGCTCACTTCTGCCTTGTTTCAACTACATGCAGGTTAGACTCGATTACATGACAGTCTGTGTTGTTTCCCAGCATTGGGAAAGAGGACAGTCACTCATGTTGACGTTACAATGGTTACTGGTTACTGACCAGATAATACGAGGCTTCAGTGTGGTTAGAAGTCATGAGGATGACTCTGTTTGGCTTTCTATTGTGCTTTAGTCTTCTAACTCCTTCAAATCTTCCCTTCATATCTCTCTCTCTCCTTCCTCTTCTCCTTGACCTTGGCAGTGGTTGTAGCACCTAAACACACAATGGCCCTGAGCTGCCATTGGCTAGTGACAAGCCACATGACTGGAGTGTCAGCTGACCAAGTTCTAGGCAAAAGGGGAAACGTCTTTCGTCAGGATGGAAGAAAAAACTGTCAGACTTTAATGTCAGATCCAGAGTGTGTGTGTGAGTGTGTGTGTGTGTGTGTGTGTGTGTGTGTGTGTGTGTGTGTGTGTGTGTGTGTGTGTGTGTGTGTGTATGTATGTGGTCGGAGGCCAGAAAGGCTCTGGTTTTGTGCTGAGTCATTTTTGTTAATCATAAGTGGGACACTGGGATTGGCTGACAGTGGTTACAGGATGAGAGGTGACCCTTTGAATGAGGAAGTGTTACAGCAGAGCAGAGTCAGTGCAGCTGTGCTGTCTGAGGATTTTTCGGCAGAACAGCAGTTTTACACTCAACATCGGTCGGCTTACAGTAAATCTGTTTGTCCCTATGCATGCACGCACACACACACACACACACACAGTTGTGTACTTCTGTCTTTGTGAGGACACTCAGACACATAATGTGTTCCCTAGCACCTCACCATAACCTTAACCATCACAACTAAATGTCTGACCCCAACCCTTATCCTAACCCTCACCCTAGACCTAATTCTAACCTGGACCTTAAAACCAAGTTTGAACCCTCAACCAGGCATTTGAAGGTCTGTCCGAAGATGAGGACCAGCCAAACACAAGCCAAAAATGTCCTCAGTCTAACAGTCTAAAACTGAAATTGGTCCACACAAAGATAGCTGTACAAAAACACACACATACACACACACACACATGTGCCCTGCAACTTGTGTGTACTCACGTCCATGCGAGTGTGTGTGTGTGTGTATGTGTGTGTGTGTGTGTGTGTGACACTCTGTGGTGTTTGCTCCCTCTTTTGGGACGCTGATGAGGGTCAGCTGAGGTTGAGGATCCAGAGGAAACTGTTTTTGAGTCTTTGCAGTTCAACTTTCAACGTTTCATTGTTGTAGTGCGATACTGGCCCTGAAATATGTAATTTTTTGTTGTGTGTTTTTGTTCTGTTTCGTGTCAGTAGGAAAGTGCTTTTAAAAATTCCATAAAGAATGGAGCAGTATTAATTAGGACTACAGGTAATGATTGTTTTCATTGTTGATTAATCTGTTTATTATTGTTGAGCGCTGCTTCCTCAAATGTCTTGTCCACAGCTCAATGATGCTCCGTTTGCTCCGTTTTTTTTTTAAAAATTACTCAAACTGATTAATGGATCATCAAAATAGTTACCGTTTAATGTACTATTTGACCATTAATTGATTGATAGTTGCAGCTGTAGTGTTTATTAATTTTTTTGTTTTGAATGTTTAGTTGTAGTACGTTGTCACGCTAGCAGGTTTAGTTTCAATTTCTACACTGAACTAAAATATAAACGCAGCATTTTGTTTTGCTCCCACTTTTTATGTGCTGAAGTCAAAGATCTAAGACTTTTTCTACGTACACATGTATGAGGCATATTTCTCTCAAATATTGTTCACAAATTTGTCTAAAACTGTGTTAGTGAGCACTTTGAGTTAGTGAGCACTCCTTTGCCAAAATAATCCATCCACTTCACAGATATGGCATATCAAGATGCTGATCCCAAACATGCTGCAACATGAGGTGATGGCGCCGGATGAATGGCACAACAATGGCCGTCAGAATCTCGTCACGGTGTCTCTGTGCATTCAACATGCCATTAATAAAATGCACCACTGTTCGCTGGGCTGGTGTGGTTACACGTCGTCTGTGGTTGTGAGGCCGGTTGGATGTACTGCCAAATTCTTGGAAACGCCTTTGGAGACGGCTTATGGTAGAGAAATGAACATTCAGTTCACGGGCAACAGCTCTGGTGGACATTCCTGCAGTCAGCATGCCAATAGCACGCTCCCTCAAAACTTACGACATCTGTGGCATCGTACTGTGTGATAACGCTGCACGCCTGTGCAATAATCATCATCAGGTGGACAGATTATTTCGGCAAAGGAGAAGTGCTCACCTACACAGATTTAAACAAATTTGTGAACAATATTTGAAAGAAATAGGCACATAAAAAAGCACATAAAAAAGTCATAGATATTTGACTTCAGCACATTTGTTCCATGTGTTGTTTTAGTTTTAGTCTTTTAGTCTTGCTCTGATTTATGTTTCAGTGAAACTGAAGTAATTTTTCATCTGTGACACGAAAAGTGGAGTAGAAGGAGAAAAAGATACAGAAGTAAATGGGATATTAAAAGGTTGGAAGAGACGGACAGACAGCCAGAACAAAAAAATCATGCTGAAAACCACGGCACAACACAACCTCACAGACACTCATATCTGAAGTGTTTCTGTTTCTGGTGAAGGTGTATATACTGTGTATCTGCTGCCTGCTGGAAGTGGTTTCTGGACAAACACGCACTTTGCTCTGCTGAAGCCCTTCAGAGACACACCTCAGGACATTCACATTTCTGTAATGTTTATGTTTCCATTAACAGTTAGTAAAGACATTTACAGTACATACAAAGCTGCTCTTCTCCACAATGACGCTGTGTTTCTGCAAACACCTGTTGCGGAAACACGTCCTGGTGATGATATAGTGTTTCACTAAACACTTAAATCACACATGTTCTGAAAATGTAGTGCTGCAGCTTTGTGTTTTAGTAAAGCAGGACACATTTCATCAACCCTGTGTGTTGACGTTAAGGCAGTGAGTTTCAGTGACCCACATCTAAATCATTATCAACAGAATTATCAATTTGAAGGCTACTGATAACAAGTGGAAACTATATAGTGTATGAATGTGCATGTGTGAGTGTCTGACTGACTGATACTAATATTGATATACAACAATATATCGGCCAGTATTATCGTTCTTGCATAAACAAATATAACTGTATTTTTCGCACTATAAGGCGCACTTAAAATCGCCCACTGGTTAACTCAGACACTGATGATGAAGGATTTGATGGATTTGTGGAAGAGGAATGAACTGAAAAGTGAGCGTATTGTTTTGTATTTCATGTGTTACAAATGAAACATGTTGAGAGTTATTGAAGTTATTAAATTATTGAATTAACTGAATAAAGCTTGACTTATCTGATCATTTTGTTTTGCTTAATGTGCCTTATAATCCGGTGCGCCTTATAGTGCGAAAAATACGGTAGGTGATGAAGATATTTCTGTGGAACTCATTAATTAATTAATTAATTAATTAATGGTTATTTTTAAAGATTACAGTAACAGAAAATATAAGAAAACAGTGAGGTGGAGGGCCTTAAAATGTAAATTATCTCTTTGTGTATTGCTGCAAATGTGCACAGCTATACTCTGATATGATACTGACATTTACATGTGTGTATCTATCTGTTTGGTTGGGAACTAGATGGCAGACACAAACATACCAGACTCTTGTTCAGACTTAAACATCCCCCCGTCTGTCTCCGTGACCGTTGTAAAGCTGTTTGTGTGCAGCTTCTTGTGGTTGTGTGTTGGTTCATATCAGACCAGTCGGGCCAGTTCCCCCATGTCTATGTCTATCATTAACACAAAGCTGATGGCTATCTTCACCGCAGTCGGCCATCTTCCGTGCATGACTCGTGATGTTACTACAGATCTATTGTTCTTATTATCATAATCCCATTGTTAGGTTATGTTATGGATTTGAATGAAATCCATGATCTGGATTCAGGAATTTTTTAAACGGTTACGATCAACCATAACATGAAGACCACTGCGTGTAACACGTGTACACATGTGTAGTGTAACTGATGACGCGTTGATGGCGTGCGACCCAGCCTCCTTCCTTCTGCGAGCAGAGAGAGAGGTAGAGTCGCCATAGTTTCACATCTAACTCTGTGAAACTGGGGTTGAGTTCGATCAAAGCACACTCGGTGAGTGTTGGAAAGAGTAACGAGGGGAGAAAGTAAATTTCAACATTATCATGATGTGTTCAAATGTAATTTCGGAAAATTACGTTTTTGACAAGAAACTTGAATGAATCTAGTTGTTTGTAGATGTTTACACATCTGTTTAACTTACTAACACTAGCTCAAAGTGTTTATTGTTTTGTTTTTTACTACAGCATTGAGCTGAGTATGGAGAAATGTGGTATTTCACTGGTACTGGTATCAACTATTAAATTTCTGGTATTGTGACATCACTATTAAGGTCCTAGGTCCACCAAAGCTGAAAACAGCAGGCGCTCCTCTGAAAATGTTTTTTTCAACTGCAATGCTTTGGTTGCGTCTGGTTGCTATAATACAGAGTGTACGAAGAGCCGGTCTATGTGGGTTCATGAGATTTTGTTGACGAGGAAACATCACGGCGGGTACGATCGTTCAGTTCAGATCCAGATTCAGATCAACTTATTATCCCACACAAGAAAGTTCATTTGGTCTGGTGCTCTACATGAGGAAAACAACAAAGACCACATGTAAAAACAATAAAAGCAACAGCATGACACACAATAACACCACAACATACTCGTAATAATAAATAAGTTTCATCAGATCTTTGTGGTAGATTATTTGTCCTGCCCCTCCTCCGCTGTGATTGGACGGCTAGGTAAAAAGTAACCAGCGTTTTACACAAAGTTGAACATTTTTCAACCCTCCGCGACCTTAAAAAAAAAAAAAGCCAAATGTACAGAGGTCGGCACAGAATAGACGCTGTGTGCCTCGTCACACTGCTGCCATTTGTACCGTAGCATTAATGCGCAGCGCTCCCATTGGAAAGCATTACAAAAAACATCCTGGCCTCTGTAAAAAAATGCTTGGTGGACACAGCCCCTAATGCACTAAAAATTTCTGTATTGGGCTATACAAATAAACTTATCTTCCTCACTTGACTAGATATATATGTGTGTGAGAGAGAGTGTGTATGTGTGATACAGTGTGCTGGCAATAAAGTAATCTTGGTCTTTGAATGACGCTTTCCTGCACCTTTAAAGTAGGTTTATGGCTGTCGTACGGCCTTCACTCCAACTTCATTGCACCCTGTTGGAGGAGAGAATACATTTCTCCATCTGTAAACTTTGAACTGCCTATCTACATACAGTATACCGTGTAAGGCGAGAATCAGTGATTGCATGTCCTTCATTAACAGAGTCATTGGTTAATGTGTCACCTGTACAATGGCTGCAGCACACACACAAACCCACACTTGTGCCGGAGTAGAACGACACCCCGTCTGATAAGAGTCTACAGGCCTTGTTCTCCCCTTAAGGGTTGTTTAAGGTTATGTACACTTCTACACATTGTCAACAGGCTCTCCTTCCTATTCCCTCTGTGTTTATGGCAAATATGACTGGAATGTGACAGCTTTAGACCACTTTGTAGTTCATGCAAAATCCTGAAAAAAATAAAGCTTATTAGCACTTGTCAGCTGAAACTAAATCATCATAATCATTATGGTGTCTGGTCTCATTAACTCCTGCATCAGTTAGAAGAAGGCCATGTGCACGATGTGGCAAAACCAGAAATGTGCAATGGACTTTTGGACAAGCTAGCGTGTTGTTTGAACTTCATAACCAGTGATCACAGATAAACCTGGTATATTCAGACGTCAACAGGTATATCCTACAATGCCTCGGGCAGAGATTAGCTCAAGTCATCTCCTCAGATTTACAGTGTCTTTCTCTGCACTGTTTGAATTGTTTTGTGTCTGTATTGACCTTCAAGTTCTTTCGTTCTCTAATATGCCTGAAGACATACAACAAGTAAATATTTGGTTTGATGAAAAGTGCTCTCAGGAGAGCTACTGTAGCAGCCACGGTGCTGCGTTCAGTGTCCTCAGTTCACCCATAAGGAGAGCTACTGTAGCGGCCACGGTGCTGCGTTCACCTTCCTCAGTTCACCCATAAGGAGACCAACTTTAGCAAGTTTCCCACAGACTGTGTGTTTGTAGCGGCGGTGAGTGTGGGTTTGTTGGTGACGTTATAGCTGTGAACGTAGCTGTAGCAGACAGCGCGTGCACAGTTTATTTGTCTGTGAATAAATGCTACGACGCTACACCTGCAGAACACTGGAGCCGACTTCCTGTACCTTGGAACAGCACCTCAGACTCTCTTAACGTGGACCAGCTTTGCTCCTTAAAGTGACGAGCCGCTCGTCTGAGTATTTCTCAGCTTTTAATTAATTATTAATATTTCTTTTAACCCTTTAACCGATAGTGTTAATCGGTTAAAATGCTTAATGTCGGTTATCGGTTAAATGGTTAATCATTAACATCCCTATTAGCTAGACTTTGTTCCAGTCCACACTCACAGACTTGAGGTGTCTTTTCAACTATCCAAGTGAATGAGGACTCTCTTGCAGACTTTTTGAGCCCTTTAAACACACTTTCTGTAGGTCCACATTTCTGCAGACTTTGCCTGAAGGAATTGCCAACAGTTCCTAGCGTTTGAACACAGGGTTACCAGGAGAAGCCTGGAGGCGTAAAAAAAAAAAAAAAGGTAAACAAAGAGGACGGCCCATCGGTGTCCAGCCTGACATATTTAATTTACACAGAATCTCTATATTAACATTAAGGATTTAAGATGGAACATAAAAAACACATGAACTCAGATTAAAGCACACAAGCACACAATACACACCTGAATGATACGGTTTTGACTTTATTAATCTGTAGCCTGTTTTCTTGATTAATTGATTAATTGAAAAACATCGACCAGTGTTTCCCAAAGCCCAATATGAACTTAAAACAGTCATATATAATATATGACACAAAATATGAAATGAACTTTTAGATGAACTTAGATGAACAGTCTCTCTCACTCACTCATTTACATCAGTGAGGTCGCTGAGTGTTCAGGGCTTAAGACCTGAGGGGGGATACTGGGATCATGGTTTCCCATCAGATTCCCATCAGCCTCAGCTGTACATTGATTTTATGCTTATTGGCAAATGCTAGCATGCTAACATATTAAATCTAAGCTGTGACCTTCAGAAATATTATACCTGCTAAACCTTATCATGTTGGCGTTGTCATTTTGCACGTTAGCATGCTGATGTTAGCGTTTAGCTCAAAGCACAGTTTGTTTTTGGCTTCTTTTAAGAGGGATGACAGAAAATGACCCAAAGTTTTGTTTCAGAAATAGTTTCTTCAGCATTATACTTCAGTGTTTGAATTCTGCCTCCGATTATTTATTACAGTAGAAACCGTTTATAGTGATCACATCTGTCCGGGTCAAATTGATCACTGTAAGTGGATGATTATTAACTGAATCTTTGTTGTTGTGCATCATTTCTCATGCAGATTATCATCTACTTGACATTTTTATATTTATTACATGTCTACTGAGCAAAGTAATGAAATGGACCGCTTCACTGTTCCCGCCCTTTCCCTCACCGAGGGTGAGGTTTTGACTTTTTGTGCGGCTCTAAGTGTGCATGCGGATGAACGCCGGCGGTCTATACGTGTGCCACCAAGCCGGTTGTGAAAGTTTCACTCTGGGGGCATTATGTGACCAGACATTATCGTTCCACTTGACGAGGGTGCTTTCCACATACGCATTTGTTTTTCACTCAGAGAAAATGACTTTCTTTTACTTGTCACCATATCAATGTGCAGCATCAGCCGCGGATAACCAGCCGGTTCAGATGGTCCGCGAGGCAAATGTCAAAGAAGTAAAGTAAAAATCAAAACAAAAATTAATTTAACGTTAATCTAACACAGTTTGAAAATGTTTTCCATATTGAACATATGAAAAGACCCAAAAGCGGACTACTTGATTACTGTCTGTACTGTACTGTATTAATGACTCTGTACTAATCTTTTATATTCATATAAGCAGTTGATCACTACCATGATCACTATCAACAGTTTCTACTGTATTGCTTTTGTGGACATTTTATGTCTGTAAATTCACTCTCAAACACTAGCTCATGACTTTTCCCTGATTGCTATCAATCATCACCTTTCATCACACCCTCTGCCCTTTTATCCCTTCCCTTCCCTTTTGCCTTATTCCTTATCAGCTGAGAGCGAGAGATTGAAGGAAGGGGGGGGGGGGGGGGGTTACCTGTGCTGAGAGGCCCCACCTCTCTCTCTTCTGGCCATTGACAATGAGTAAACACTAAACCACCTTTGCTTACCTCCACACTCGAACACCCAGACAGACGTAGGCAGGCGAGGAGGCTCTCTTACTGCTGCAGCATCAGAGAAGAGTGAATGGACAGAGAGAGAGTGAGTTTTAGACAAGAGTGATTGAGCAGAGTGACACACCGGCATCTGCATCTCCTTGGCCTGCTCAGCGGTATCTGCGCTACTCAGTTTGGGATACAGGTACCGTGTTAGTGTCGACCCTCTAGTGTGTTTCTGTCTTCTTGAAGGTCCCTGCTCTGAAAACATCTGTTGTTTTTTTTCTGTCATTTTAACATTTAAAAGAAAAATCACTTTTAATCCTCAGAAAACTTGATCAGGTTGAAAAATCACACTCTCCGGCTTGTTAGCAAAGTTTTGCAATTCTGAAACTGTTGATGATATGATAGTAAAAATGTACTTTTGTTTGACGTTGTGATCCTCTGTATGACCAAACCTTACAGTCCTCTTATGGTGACATTTGATGGAGTTTGTCCTGCTCTCCTCATGGAGTTGCCAGACTTGTTTCACCGCTTGATTGGAGCCCAAATGATTGGGAACACAAAACAAAAGGCACTTAAATCAATCAGTGATTTTAAAAGGAGATCAAGATGTCCTTGTGTGAGACCAGTGGAACCAGTAGAGTGGCATGGCACCGTTTGTGTGTATGTATATGTGTATGTGTGTTTAGGGTGGGGGATAAAAAAAACTTCAGTGACTACAAGGAGAGGCTGATCTTATTATAGACCACTGACTTCCGGGTTCGCTGCCATATAATGTGTGGACTTTTACCTTGTTGAGGTGAGCTGTTTGTTGTGTGCGTGTGTGACAGAGAGAGAAACCCTGCTGCTGAATTTCATGAATTTAAGCCGAATTCAAGGCTAACCATGCAGTTACCAAGAATGGCAATATTAGCTGTTTTTTGTTTCAGTTCACTTTTTTTGTAAGCGCTCTTCTCAGTTTGAATTAAAACAAAAAATGTGTATTGGCAGGACTGTTATTTCAGTTGCACGTTTTTGCAATTGCGCTATTGAAGGAGTGTGACACGCGCTCTCTTGGCTGTGTTTGCCGACAGGGAGGGCCGCTGTTTGATGATAAAAGTGTGCGTGAAGGTTAGCGCTTTTGTAAGTCTGTGTAGTGTGCGAGAGACTGAAGGATGCTGAAAAACAAAATGAGGTTATAAGCAAATATTTTGGTCTTTCATTGTTAAGTGTGTCAAATATCACTGACTCTCACTTGCCTTAAATCTTGCCGGTTTCCCTTTAAAAGCACACTCATACACACACACACACACACACACACACACACAGGGGGCCACTAAAGCCTTTATCACGAGTGTGTGACACTGTCAACGTCAGTAGTAATTGTCTGAAACAATGTCTGCTGTGGCCTTGAACAGGCTAGCTGATTATCCTGAGGAATGTGTTTGCCCAAGGAAGCAAAGCCCCTTTCAGCTAGCGCTAAAGCTAAAGCAGCTCTTATGATTAGTAATCACTGTGAAGCTGTGTGAGGGGACGTATGTGGCAACATTCGGTCGCCGTTGACCTTTCTATCCTGTCATGCTTTTATATTAAGACTAAATCCAAAGCCCTTCTGTTTATGAGTAGTGCATAAATTAAAGTCAGTATCAATGCTGATGCTGTGTGAGTAAAATGTGAAGACGCAGGCTCTTTCTTACATCGCTTAAAATCAGTGTTTGAGTAAAAGCGTGGTGTTTTGAGTGCAGAAATGTGAAGGTCTTGAAAGCAGGGGGGGCCCTCAGAGTAAATGAACTGGAATCATCCCTCCGCGGAGAAGTCGGGGTGGGCTGAAGGCGGTCACTTGCGCGCTCCGTCTGACCTGAAATTCTTCAGGCCAGTTTCACTTTAAAGGGCTTTCTAGCTCTGAGGGAGGCCCGAACATTCGGTCCCCTCCTCTCTGTTCGTTATAGCCTCTCTGGCTGCTCTCCATCAGGTCTTGTCCTCCTCGAACCCCCCCTAAACTCTCTCTCTCGCTACTCTTTTCTGCATGTCTCCCTCTCCTCTCCGCACCTTCCCCCTCCCTGCTGCTCTTCTTTGGGCTTGAGTGAACCAGAGGAATGAAGGTGACAGGTACATGGATGAGAGGAGAGAAACAAGACTTGGTGGAAACTTAGTAAAAGGCTGGACTGTGGAGGGTCAGTGTGTTAAATGGTTGCCAAATTGTTACGGCAATAGTGAGCAATAGTTTCTATAATGTGTCGGCCTGCAACTAACAGTTATTTTCACTGTTTTTTTTTTTTTCATTGTTGATTATTCTGTTGATTATTGTCTTGATTAATCGATTAGTTGTTTGATCTATAAAATGTCAGAAAATGGTGAAAACTGTCGATCAGTGTTTCCCAAAGCCAAAGACGACGTCCTCAAATGTCTTATTTTGTCCACAACTCAAAGACATTCAGTTTACTGTCGTAGAGGAGCAAAGAAACCAGAAAATATCCACATTTAAGAAGCTGAAATCAGAGAATTTGACTTTTTTTTTTCTTTAAAAAAATGACTCATTCATTGATTATCGAAATAGTTGTTGATTAATTCAATAGTTGGCAACTAATCATTTAATCGTTGCAGATACAATTTCATATGGCATGGCTAAAGGAATATTTCACAATTACAATCAACTCATGTTAGCTTGAGTTTGTGAAGAAAACTTTTTTCTGAAACGTTTGTCACAAATGCCTCAACGGGGGAACAGACTAAAACAAAAATGGAGAAAAGTTTCGATGAATTGGAGTAAATGGGGGCAAAACTATGTCAAAACACCCATTTAGAAACTCTCACACAACTCGTGCAGTATAATCCAAGTCGCTTTTATCCAGTCGTATACCCACTTCTTTACTAACACATGCATGTTCACTGAAATCATACTATTTAAAACACTTATGTATTAACGATACTCACACTCCTGTGCAAGCGTGAGACTGTTTCTGCAGAAGTATTTTACATACTGAAGTTTTAGTGAACATGCATGTGTTTGGGAAGTAGAGAGCATACGACTGGATTAATGAGACTTGGATTATACTGTACGAGGTGTGTGAAGGCTTGTAAACTGATGTTTTGAAATTGTGAAAGTGTGATAAACTGAGCTAAGAGTGTATCACTGAAAGTGGCTGAAAAGATTAAGACGCCACTTAGGGGTCTGGGACCTCATGATGGATGTTTTTCACAATTTTCTAACATTTTACAGATGAATGAATGAAGAAGATATAACAATAATAAAAGTAGTTGTCAGTTGTTATGGTGATATTTGTAATCCAGTGTACGGGGACACATCATTTAAAGACAGCAGCTCCTCACAAAGCAGTTACGAAGCGACAGAAAACAGATGCGCTAAGGCACTGTGATAACAGTCACCCTCAAGGTGACTTGAATGCTTCATCCTGCTTCATCCGGTCTGAGTCAGCATGCTGACAGTTGAACTGGGTGAACCACAGTGTGAGGACATCATGTGTCCTCAAGGGTCAGCTACATTTCTCACTTCTCTTCTGCGGAGTTCATTGTTTCGCTCCGCTGTGGTCTTTTACTGCAGCAGACTTTAAATAATGCATGTGTGCAATAAATTCCTTGGTGTTGCTTGATATTTCTAATCAGCAGACAACTCCCTCTGATAATTCCTGCTTCACATTTTCAGTGATATGAATCATCTAAGTATTTTTTGGACACATTTAAGTTGTGTTAACTACTTGAGACAATTGAACCGCTGCAGATAGCAAAAATCACTGCAGGAAGCTTCAGTTTATCAGTTTGTGCACTTGTCTGAGAGGAACTGCTGCAGGAAAACAAGCGTGGGGCTAAACACTGTGGTGTAGTCCTCCAGGTCGTATCGCGCTGTAGAAATAAACAGCAGGACCTCTGGTCTTGTGACACGCTACTCATTTACTTATATGGATGACTTGTAATAAGAGCAGGCAGTCATACAGGCTCTCCGGCCAAGATACTGATTACCAGCACAGCTTTATTGCTGACTTTATTCCTGCTTATTCACAGTTTTTGTCTATGTGGCAGTTTCCTGTGTGTGTGTGTGTGTGTGTGTGTGTGTGTGTGTGTGTGTGACCATGGCCTTCATAGAGAACTGGCTTATCAGAGATAACCAACAAAGTCTAATAAATAACAGCCTCTAATGTGATTACTTATGATTTAGTTCTAGTTAAGTGTGTTTCAACTTAAAGCCAATGTCAGTGGCAGGTTATAGCTTTAAAAATATAAAAGTCTGTGAAGTTGCATTTCCAGTCTGGCAGCATAAACAAAAATCAGTCATGAGCAGTAACTTATGTTTTTATCTAGGGATGCACAATGACATCGGCATGTCATTGGTATCAGCAGACAAAGGCTTTAAAATGAAATATCAGCATTGGCCAGATATGAACATTTACCACGACACGATGC
Organism: Pterois miles; assembly: GCA_947000775.1. NCBI lineage: Eukaryota > Metazoa > Chordata > Actinopteri > Perciformes > Scorpaenidae > Pterois > Pterois miles. Next base: position 4,366,308 of record CAMQGK010000224.1, on the reverse strand, counting down.
GCATGTAATGCGTAATGCGAAGCTATTGTCTGGTGTGGAGTTACATGGTACATTGTTTTGCAACTTGTGAAATAGGTCAGATTTACCCACGTTTGTGTCTATTTTCAGGACAGTCTGAGGGACAGCATCATCCACGCTTGTTAAAGTAGGATGAATTTTTCAGTTTGGTTTGAACACGTAAAAATAATAATAATAAAAATAACTCGGAGAGCGCAGACCTCCTCCAAGGTGCCCGAGTATGTTTGCCCCCCTCATTCAGCTTCCACCGTTCATCCATGTGCTTATTTGTTGTTTATGTTGAGATCAACTGTACGTAGAGGGGCGTCATAAAACACTTCATTCAAACTGGACAGAAACTAAATAAAACTCACCTAAACTGTCCTTACTTTTTCCAACAATACCAAAGTGTGCTTTGGTCAAACTCAGCTGTAATTTCACAGAGTTCGTTGTGAAAATATGGCGACTCTACAGCTGTTGTCTCTCTGTCTTTCTCTGCTCGTAGAAGGAAGGAGGCTGGGTCACATGTCATCAATGCATCATCAGTTACACTGTACATACACCCAGTGGTCTTAATGTTATGGCTGATTGGAATCCTTTAAAAACTCCTGAATCCAGGTCATGATCCGGATCGCCACCAAAATGTAATGGATTGTTCATTGTGCCACACCCCACCCGTCCAAAAAGTTTCATTCAAATCCATCATGACCTTTTGAAGTAATCCTGCTAACAGACAGACAAACAAACCAGAGACAGTGATCTCCTTGGCCCAAGGCCTTGGCTTTGGTGGAGGTAAACGTGGCATATTTTACATGTAGTGTCTGATTTACCGTGCTCCAAGTTCCAGACCACTTAGTCTGCAAGGCGTCTCAGTTCGGACTCGTGTTCCACTTAATTTCAGTCCTCTTTTGTGAAGACCAATGTACTCACAGGAGGCAGAGAAAACTTGAACGAGGGTTTATTTGTGAAACATTTTGAGGTGATTTCCATCAAAGTTGCATCTCGCCTGGTCCACTACCGACTTGATGTTCCGTACATTAAACCTTATCACACTTTCCCTGTTTGCTATAATATGTTATCACAGCATTTAACACAGTCAAAGACTTGTTGTGATTCACACCTGCACAGGCTTCACAGCACATGCACCCTGCACACCCTGAACCTGCTTCACGACACTATACAATATGAACAACTTTACCAAATATAACAACAAATGTGTTTTAATCCATGGTTGAAAATAGACTTTAGCATGAAGACTAATTAGTCTAAGTCAAATTAGTTTTAGAATTTACACCAATTTGAGTTTGCTAGAAACTACAGAGCTCAGCTGCTGTTTTAACAGTTAAAATGTGTATTTGTGACCCAATGAACAGGCTTTGGTTTGAGAGCCACAGACCAGGTAGGAAATTCAACAAGTGATGGGTTAACGTATTGCTGTTTTTTTGTTTTTTAAAGGGATTTCAGTCTCAGTGTTATAGTTAATTTATACTTTTATATTTAAACTTAAAACCACAACCGAACCAAATCAAAGTTTGAAACCATCCAGAGGTTGTGCGAAGTATGCGAGTTAGGAGAAGTTGAAAATGAATCACATTTTCTTTTCTATTATCTACACTATGAAGAGTTACGGACTTCTATTGGAAATGTCTGTTCAAAATCCAGAAGTGTTTTGGTGCTCAGATGATGATGAAATGGAACGGCTATTTAATTTTAAAGCTTATAAGTTGGCACCTTTTGTTTCTCAAGCTTGGAAAAAACATCAGGATTGTTTATTTTTTTAGTATTATTTTTAATTTATACTCTCGTCTGTGCCTTTGTCTTTTCTTTATTTTCTAAATCACTGTGTTTTGTAAGCCTGTTTGGACTGGGCATATTATTCATGCATGATACAATAATAGTAAAATAAAATCAAAATCAAAGAGTAACCCACAAATCAAGGCCTGACTAAACCTGAAGCTGGACAAATGATTTAGTGAACACGTACAATGATTAAGAGGGTGAGAGACGGTAAATATTTTTCCTCCGTTTCGTGGGTTTACCTGCGGGGTTCAACGGTTAACCGCTGACCTGACAGACTGTGCGGTCACCAGAACACCTGAACCCTCAGAGGCACGTCTGCGTCCCGATTGGCTCTCGCTAATGACCGACTGTTAATCTTTGATTTAGATTGACCCCCTTCGGCTTTAGAGAAGATGTTACTGATCTGTGATCCTGTTCCCAAAAAAAACTGCACTTTTCTAGCTTTTGCACACAGGCCAGATGATTACACAACATACCAGAAAACACACACACACCAACAATGCTAGCAAACCTTTAATTAATATATGTATGGTATTGTACTTATGTATAGAACTCTCAATTATGAATGATCCCCCAATTCATGCTGTATTGGCCCATAAAAATCTGGAGGAAAAAATTTAAATAATGCCCAGAGTCCATGGATTAAAGCCCAGTTAAAAGTCTGGACCATGTTAAAAAATATATCAATTAGATGAAAAATTACAGATAATTCAGTGGTGTGCGTTTGATCCTGCGTTTAGACCAAATGAAATGGATTATAATTTTAAATATACATGCTATACACTTACAGAACATGGAAAATTAAAAGATTGTCAAACCCTGAGGAAGGAGCGTCACCTCGAAAAATCTGATTTTTTCAGATACCTTCAGGTACGCAGTTATTTTACCCATAACATTAGAAATAAAACAGAATTAAATGACCCAATATTGAAAATAATTTTGGCTGCTTACCAAAATGAATCAATTAAGGCTGTTATTTCTAAGCTTTATAAAGGCCTTTTGATGAAAAAGACTCACTCTACAGAATACATTAAAGAAAAATGGGAATGGGAGGGCAACCTTTTAATATCAAAGTGTGTAATCTCCAGTGGAAATGCACAAATTTCCTTACGTGGTGTGAGTTTGGCTGGAAGTGTTTTATTTGTTTCTTTATTACTCCAATGCGGAGGGCTAATTTTGACAGAGGGGATGCAAAATGTTGGCGATTGTGTGGAGTTTGGGAGGCTAATCACTGGCATGTATTTTGGATCTGCCCAGGGATAAGACCCTCTTGGGCAGATTTTCATAAAGCACTGAAAAGCGTATTTGACACAGACATGCCTTTTGATTTCTCCATTTTATCTTTAGGAAATTTAGATTTTCAGACTAGACGTGCCAACGAATATCTGTTTGGCATCTTGACATCGGCTTGTAAAAAAGCGTTCACAAGACGCTGGTTGCTTCCTGAGCAATCTCCCTCATATTTAATTCACATTGCTTTTGACTGCACATCTTGTTCTCTCCCTAATTGTATAAAGAAAAAATAAAATGTAAAAAAAACCACACACACGCCTTTACATACATATTTTTACACACCTTTACGGACACACCTTTTTGCTATAATTCATATTTAATTTACTCATTGCAGTGTTGAGGTTATGGTTTTGACAGTTTTAAAGCTGGTAGCTGATTAAAGGTCCATAGTGTAGCTCTCTATCATTCATGCTTTAATCTCTTCTGTTTTTGTGTTTCCGTCACTCTGTGGTCTTCATGCTAAATAGACTTTCTTCTCGCCTGTTTACTCAGTCGTTAAGGAGTGGGGCCGGTTTCAATAGCAGCAGAAACTCAGCGTACTGTTGACCACACACTGAGACTTTCATCTCTCTCTCCCTCTCACCCCATCTGATCTCATCGTCCCTCACTCCCTCTTTTCTTGCTCTTTTCTTGCACTGAGTTGAGTTTTTTTTTTTTTAGACAGAAACTCTCCGAGCGAGTGGCGTTTCTCTCTGTCGTCTCTATCTGCTCTCTTGACTGCTCAGGAAGGTGTGTGTTGTTTGCTTTAGTTAAGCTGTGCTAGGAACACGTTCACCGTTGTTATGTACAAAATACACACACACACACACACACACTCTGACACACAGTTGTAGTCTTGTGCTGACATGACATAAATAAATCACTGTAGTGGTAACTCCCAGTCAGAATTTCCAAATGTCCGCTCAGAGTAAAACAACATGAGGAAGTATTCAAACCCCGGTTTCAACGTTTCCTGCCGTTTTTCCAATTTCTGCAACTCTAAGCAGAAAACCCTTAAAACCTATGAAAACTACTTTTCCCATCACCCCCCTCTCCTCCCACTAACATCACCTGCTTTGTTTTCATTGAGTGAAGATTTGCTGCTTTGGTGTGTGTATATATCGTATATCGTATTCAGATCCTATTAGTACCAATTAATGTACTGGTACTAATAGGATCTGAATACATTAACTTAAAAGTATCATCATCAAAATATACTTACAGTATCAAAAGTAAAAGTACTCTTTATTCAGACAAGAAATGTCCCCTGTGACTGATATATTCTTATATATATTAGATTGTTAATAGTGGTGTATGAATGTGTAATATTTTACTGTTGTAGCTGGTTATAGTGAAGCTACAGTAGTTTTAACTCTTTCATTTACTGTACAGTATTTTAGTCCAGTGGTTTCCAACCTGGTGGTCAGATCCCTCCAAAGGGCCACAAGATAAATCTAATATTAAACAAGGTCATCAACACAAATCTGTGTTAGTTTTTATACGTTGAGGCTTTATGTTTTTGGGTTGTCCATCTGTTCAAATCTTCCTCTTGTGAACTCTCGTGAACGTATCAAATTTGGCTAATTTTGACAGAGGGGATGCAAAATGTTGGCGATTGTGTGGAGTTTGGGAGGCTAATCACTGGCATGTATTTTGGATCTGCCCAGGGATAAGACCCACAAACAAGGATGAACTGTTTAGATTTTGGTGGTCAAAGGTCATTGTGACCTCACAAAACACTGGTCGTCACTCAAGAATTCAAATGCTAATTATGACAATTTCGCACAAATGTCTAACAGGATAAATCAATTTAGTGACGACATTTTAGACAGACATGGATGTAGACTGCAACTTGATTGGTCGAACCAGCAACTTAAGGATTTTTTTCTGTAGTCTTTGCTTTTTTGTAGCAAAGACTAACTCTTGGAGCGTTTTATCCCTTTGGAGCTAAAGATAATACTGAAATGAAATTAATTCAGAAACCTCTCTTTGGTGGAACTAATGACTCACATCTGAAATGTGACAAAGGGCCTCAACTAAATATTTTAAATAAGGGATCCAAAGCCAAAAAGGTTGGGAAACACTAGCTTAATCTTTAACACATAATGTTATCATATTTTTAAAATGTAAAATCGGAAAAGAAAGTACAATTGTCAGCTAAATGTAGGATGTGGAAATGCTTAAAGGTGCAGTGTTTAGGATTTGGCAGCGTCTAGTGGTGTGGTTGCACGTTGCAACCAACCGAGTACCGAGACTGTTGTAACGTGAGCCACCCAGTGCAGAACTGTGGTGATGTTGTTCGCCTCGCTCAGAGGTCATCCTCACCATAATAACACTACTTAAGGAGCAGTGGAGCTGGAGCTGGCGGTACCAGGTTTGCACTCTGCGTGGCGACTGTGGCTCAGAGGGTAGAGCAGGTCGTCCAGTAATCGATCCCCGGCTGCTCTGGTCCATGTGTCTGCTAACCCCAAATTGTGTGAATGAGTATTTAGATTCTCACCTCGCATGGCAGCCTCTGCCATCAGTGTGTGAATGCTGACATGTAGTGTAAAGCACTTTGAGTGGTTGGAAGACTAGAAAAACACTATATAAATGCAAGTACCATGTACCATCTGCGGCTCACGTTAATGCAGTTTCACAAGTGTGTTGCAGAACTAGGTAGCGTAAATTAGGTATCATAAAAAAGCCAATGTTTGGTTTGTTTGCTCCCTATGTAGATATGAAGGGCTCATTCTAAGCTAACAACAACACAACACTATCAGTTTCAGGTGATTATACTCTAATGAAAACATACAGTAGTTATAATATATCAATTACTGCTAATACATCCCCTGAAATGTAACACACTGTTCCTTTTAAGTAAAGCACAAGTACCTTAAAATTGTACTTAAGTACTATAGTGCTTGAGTAAATGAAATTAGTTCACCACTAGTATTTATGTACTGTATTTTTTGCACTATAAGGCGCATTAAGTGAAACAAAACGGTCAGATAAGTCAAATTTTATTCAGTTCATTTAATAACTCAATAACTTCAATAACTCTTAACATTTTTCAGTTGTAACACATGAAGCACAAAACAATACACTCACTTTTCAGTTCATTCCTCTTCATCAAATCCTTCATCATCAGTGTCTGAGTTAAACAGTTGGGCAATTTTAAGTGCGCCTTATAGTGCGAAAAATACAGTATTTCACACATAAAAAAAAAAAAAAAAAAAATACTAAAATTCTTCTGAAGT